>VZRH01001066.1:42689-75183 GCA_013397555.1 Urocynchramus pylzowi | reverse complement strand
TTTTTTTTTTTTTGTAAAATTAAAATCCCCGAGCATGAATTTCTGCTTAACTGTATAAAAATATGTTCATACTCTAAGGGAAAGTCTTAAAAGAAGCCTTCCATAGGAAAATAAAATAAAATAATTTTGTCCTTCAGTTCATTCCATCTAATGTGGCCAACTGCTTCCTGGCAAGAAGAGAATTCCTGATAAACTTTTTAAAGCAAAGAATGTGCTACAAAAGTCCTTAGGGTACATAAATCAGAGACCTCTTGGATGAGGTTCTTTAGATTAATCCAAGTGATAGAGTTGCTAAGGAGCAGAAAAGTCTCTAAAGTCAGAACTTAATGTTGTTGGTCCAAACACAGCTGGATTTGTAACTGGAAAGAAACTGGGAGCCACAAGTGGATCTACTGCAGCTCTTTCCTGTAGAGAAACAGCAATCTCCTCCAAGAGAGAGGCTGGGTATGCTGTAAGGGGCTGCCACCAGACAGTACTCTGTCTGCTCAGTCTTGTCCCAAGAGCACCACATCTGGCATCCTTCCCTGATCCCCCACTAGACCTGGCCCTTTATGATCATAAATCTCTTCTCTTTCAGGCTGCTTTGTCACACACCCTCAGCCACACAGATACACCTCTTAGCTGAATCTACAAAAATGACCTTTGCTGGGTGGCAACATGGTCTTCTTGTAGTTTCGAGCACGTGTTACTGAAGACACACCCAAAACCATGCCTGAGTGTCTGTCAGTGGGACCTTTGATCCAAACACTGCGTAATGGGGATGTACTGACCTACCCCACAGTGTGCTAGGTCGAGCTGGGACAGGTGTAAGCCACTTCATTTCACCAGCCAGCCTGCTCCCTGCCTCTTGACTGGGAGCCAGGAGGGGTCTAGCTTTGAATGCCTTTAGCAGTGTAGCTTCTGTGTGCTACTGTTCTCAGGGTTAAGCTTTAGAAAGTCAGACAAACCAAAGCAGCCTAGCCCTGTCATTGTAATGATCCATAAGTGTACTGGTGCTACCAGGGATGAATTGTTATCACAGATCGGAGATAAGCAACAAGACAAGAGGCAAAGGGCAGAAAACAGTACACAGGAAGTTCTAGCTAAATATGAGGAAGAAGTTCTTTACTGTGCAGGTGACCAGAACACTGTCAGAGATTGCTCAGAGAGGTTCATAGTCTTCTTCACAGGAGATATTTAAGAACCATCTGAGTAATTCTTGAGTCCTTCATGGACTTGTTAGAGAGTCCTAGTTCGGTAAAAAAATGCCTAGATATTGCCACAGGTCAGAGTGATGTTCCTTAAAAGTGATTGTCATGCATTTCTGCACAAGAAACCTAACCTGTAGCATAACTTCTTGTTTCTATCTTTTGACTGTGTATTAACTGTGAAAGAGATAAAGTTCATCTTTAACAGGGATGAGGTCAACATGAGGAGAAGCATTAGCATTTCATCAGCAGACCTTCAGCAAAAAAGACCTTTTCTCTTAATATGTTTTTGCCTCTAAGAAGATAATTGGCTTGGGTAATGTAAGCTGGACTCCTGGTCTTGAAACACAGCACATCCTTGTGAAGCACACTTTCTTGGATGCATTTCTTCTTGGATCTAGGAGAGCTGAGGAAAGCTTGTAGTCTTCCCTTGTGTGTGTCTGCAGGAAGTAAGGCTATTCATGAAGCAAAAAGTGCTCTGCTTCTGGAACACTGGCAGACTTTACACTAAGGGAAAAGTAAAAGCTGAGAGAAAGTGTCAGTGGGCTGCCACACAATGTGTTTTTCTGCATATTTTCCTAGAAAACACCTTTTAATGATGAGGAGCATAGCACTTTTCTCTGCAAGGTTTATGTTATGTTAGCTGAACAAAAATAAAGTGATTGAGACATGAGTGTTTAGAAGGAAACAATAGGCTGGGAATAATACCTGGAAATACTACTACATGTTTGGAGTGGGGTTGTCTGCCATCGGAAGTAATAAAAATAGAGCTGTAAATTATACATTGGGGTTTGGTTTATTCTGGAAGCTGATTTTTAAGAAACTGAGGTTTATTTATTGATTGTGTCACAGGAATGTTTGGCTTTTTCTAAGTCCAATCTTCAGCATTTTTCATTTCAAGCCATATAAAGGAGAAGATCATCTATGGTACATCTACCCCAGTTCAACAGAATGGGCTCTAACCCATCTCTATATATATCTTGCCTTCTGTGTTGCTTCTAGCCACAGTAATACTTTCAAAATTACGTATATTCTTCTAAAATTTACTCAGGTCTCAAAACATTGCAAAGCATCCTTCAATATGCTTCAAAACCAGTTTGTTTTTCACAAGGGCAGTGGAAGGGTATCACAGTGGGATTTCCCCATGCATTTCCTTCACTATGTGTGAATTGTTTCCCTGACATCAGCATTTTTAAATGCAGGAAATGGCATTCCAGTTGGATTTTGTGTCATGAAGAGTGGATAGGATTTATCTGAATGCCAGCAAGTTTCCCTCCTTCCCTCCCTGCCTCTTGGCTGGGCAAATAGCTGGCCAGCTCGCAGCCCTCCAATCACCTGGGCTGCCAAAGCCTCCACCCCTCAACACTGAGGGCTCCCACACCATCTGCACCTGGCTTTTAAAGCAAGTCTTTTAATAAAATCACTTCAAGTCATTACTCTTCCATTTATGACAGCAGGAGTTTGGGACTGAGTAAGAGGAGCAGAAATCTGCCCAGCAGAAGTTGCTGTGAATCAGGTTAGTAATGAAGTTTACTGCTGAAAGAAGTAACCTGAAAGTAGCCTAGGTTATCTTAGGAAACCTTGCCTTTAACATATGAGCTGTTTGAGTAGAGCACTGTGGTATGCAGTTTGTTTACATTACAGCATTATTCTGTCTTTGGTAAAGTAGAGATTCTGTGTTAATACATAGAAGATGCAGTTATATTTTCCTTCCCAGTCTGACTAGAAGGTGTTTCTACTTTTTGAATGATAAAACTTGCTTTGCTTTTCCCTTTTATGCATCTTATATTTCTGTTACAGGTGCTGCTTTCCAATTTTACAGTTTATTATTGAAATATGCTACTTTAAATATTTCAAGCCACTAGGATTTTTGTGAAAGTCTTGGGCACCACATGAATTTTTAGGACACTTGCAGTAAAACAACGTATTGGCTGTGCATGTGTGTATACACATAAATCACAGACAATACCTAGTTTTGCTTCATCTCTGTGTTCTTTTACTTGCGTTATTTCACAAGATCTTACTTTCATGTATTATTGCACAAGATCTAATATATGCAATTCTGCAATTTTGAATAATGCTACATGTACTTAATAGCAAAAAAATTGCATAAACTTTTACAGGTTTTTCAGGAAAAATGAGACTGAAAAAATAAGCTAAATTAACCTGTATTAACCAGCATATATTTATATTTTCCCATTTTCAATATGTTACAAACTTATTGGAGTATTTTATCCTTAATTTGTATGCTCTTTAACATGTTTAACTACTGCATCTAAACTTAATAGTATATTATATAATCCTAGCTCAACAGAATAGTTTTGAGTAAAATATCTATATTTTATTTTGGCTTCAAAAATCATTAAACATAAATCTCAACAGTTCTAAAACCTTCAGACATTTCATATTGCTTTTTAACATTTGCTTTCCATATGAGATTTTTATGGGTTTTTTAATAAGAATTTTTAATGGAAAATTTTGTGGGAAAAGATGAACGGCAACTGCAGCAAAACTTTGGATTTTCCCATGTGTAGTTTGAGTTTAATGTGCACTAACTTAAACCATGTATGAGACAATCAAATTAAAATTTTATTTTAATGGAAATAAAATTATTGGCATAAGATGTAAGTTACCTTTTTTTGCTCCAATATCCACATATTTTTTTAATTTTGTGTGGAATAGGAGGCTAGGTTAGATTATTTTTACATGAAAAATACTTTGCAGAAATTGTAGATTTTATATGACTGTGAAGCAGTCAAAGCAGGTTTAAATATTAATATAATCTTTGCAGAAAGAGATTTTGTCCCTTGCATTGTGTTTTTAGTTACAAATTTTTTGACACCAGACATTTCCTGACAAAGAGGGCTAACAACAGATGACAATTAAATGTTCCTGATCATCCACCTGAACAAAGAGATGGTCTGAATTGTAAGGCTGAGCTCATCTTCTTGGACTGGCATTCAGATGTGTAGTGGACAAGCAGTAGATGATCGGGTCTACAATTGGCCAGGAGAGGCTGAAATTAAGATGATTTTTTATCAGCAGATGCTGTAGAGAAAAAAATTAACCAACACAATAAAAAACAAAAGGGATTGGAGAAATACCTGTTTATTCAGATACTCTGACAAATACTGTGAAAGTCCACCAGACATAAGAAAGTTTTGTTTTGTTTTGTTTTTTCCTCCCCCTGTTAGATAAATCTGCCAAGTTCCATTCCTGTCTAAATTATGTCCTACTCTCCTGCTTGTATCTTTGTTGAAGGTGGTTGAAGGGGTAAACTAAACTGTAGTGTGGATGGCTTAGCAGTTCTCTCTAGGAATTCCTTCCAGGAAGGAGGAGGTTTCCATCAGGGCTGGTCATTGGTCCTCAAGCCTAAGGCAGTTGAACTGAGCCCTGCCTTTTTTGAAGGACTGTTGGAGGCGTACTCGGTGTTTATAGCCTAACCTGCAGCTAAACTGAAACTTGTCCAGAGAGCCTTCAGCAGTGCGGTGAGCCAGCACATGGGGAGCCAAGGAGCTGCCACCTCGGCTGTAGGCAGCAGCAGGAGCGTGCCAGCGGTAACAAACAGGTTCACAGCTGTTTGCTTGGGACAAAGTGAAACTTGCTTTGCTTGTGACGCAGCGCTCTCTGTAAAGCACGCTTCAAAGAGGAGCCTAGCACAGTTTGGATTGCACGAGACACTAATCAGGTTGTCTCCACACCTTAATTAGAAATGACTGCATACTGTTGGTGAGTTCAAGGGTTTTTTTCCTTTGTGGTTTCTTATAACTCATTGTCTATGTTTAAACTCTGTATAATATGAGGATTCAATATTTTCTCTGCTTAAGCTGCTTGAACAATACAGCCCACCCTGACTGGTGGTCCTTGCAGGCTACATGCCTAACACTGCTGTTCAAAGACAGGGAGGTATCCAATTCTGCTCCAAGAAATGTAGGACAGGTGCACCAGAGATGTCTCAAAAGCACTCACTTCCTTCTTGATTGATTACCCAGTGTAATTATCAAAAACCCCCTTTCCCAAGCTGTCAAATGTGCCTTCTCGGGAAGGCTCACGGCAGAGCTCCTCAGCTGTGCAGCACATTCAGCAGGGGCCCAGGCCAGCGCTGGCAGAGCTCACAACAGTAGAGGCCAAGATGAAGCAGAGCCCACAGTTGTGTGCTGGGATGAGGCAGGGTGAGGCTGCAGCAGGGAAAGGAGGAAGAATAAAGGAGCAGTTAGGAAAATACTGAAACCCGCTAGTCGAAAAGTAGGAGAGATAATTTTTAATGTGCTCATTTACCCTACTTAATGTTCTTCTCTGTCATAAAGATCAGCAGAAAAGAAAACTGATATTTGTCCAAACTCAGGAGTCAGATGTGTGAGTCTGCAGGAATAAGATCCTTTATAAGAGTGCGTGGTGGTGGTCAGTGTGAGATTGTCTAGGACAATGCTGCCACCAAAAGGCACACCCAGCTGCTACCTTCTTTGCTTCTGTACGTTTGTATTTCAGCATGAGATGTGTTCTGCCTCAGTGTTCTGATAAACTGCTTGTGAGTCAGCACACGTCAGCAGTGAGCCATTGCTCAGGCTGTTCTCTTGCAGGGGTAATGCATTAAAGCATCTGCTTTACAAGGGACACCTCAGGAAAACATTACACTTGTCAGTTATTTCTGAGGACACTTGTCACCTCATAGCTATGTCATTTGGTCCTGTGTGAAGCCAAATAGCTTCGTAAGGTCATCAGTTCTTCCTGCTGCACTGTCTTATCAAGTATGAAATCTTGGAATGTCTCAGCCAAATCTGAAAGGGGGCCATGCCTGAGGTACAGTGCTGCACTTGGCATGCAGCAACAGAAGTTGTGAAGCAGGGTTCAGGCATTTTTTGCTATGAGTTTAGGCATACTAAGTGTAGGAAACTGTGGAAGATGTGCTGGATTCCAGTGGTTGTTGTAAATGGGCACGTGTTTGTCAAGTCCATGTTAGGATGGATATAATTACAAAGAAGTTTGCTATGCATGTGAGGTGTGGTTTTTTTTCCTCTACAGACACAAAGTTTGTATTCTGAACTTTGTCTTTGGTTGTGCTCCAGTTTCTAAAGGCTAAAGAAGAAAGGCTGGGTTTTGTTGCCTTATGGTTAAGGCTCGGCGCCCTGGTTCAGAACACAGCACGGCAGCCTAAATCCCCAGGGCTGCTCGGGTTAAGAACTCGTAGACACTAACATGGTAGATGGTTTAAAAGCCCTTTATTGGTTTTCTCCTTAGTATATATACCCTTGGTTCTACTTCTACTTTCTGGGGTTTAACTTTTACCTTTTATGGTTAGTAAGGAAACTGGGAGAGGCCAGTGTTAGGAGAGGTTGTATTCTCTGGCCTCTTTTCTTGTGGTTATCTCTTATCTCTGTAAGTCAGGGGAGAGAGGGGCCCTATCTGGTTTCCATGACAGCCCGAAATCTTCAGATCGCCTGTCCCTATTCTCTCTGCCGCAGGGTTTCTGTCAGAAGAGGTGTCTTTTACTGGCTAGTAAGAACTAGCTTCCTTCCTCTCCCCAGAAAGCAAAAATCAGAAGCAGAAAAACTCCTATTTTGCCATAGAGATTCCTTCTCAGTAGAGAAAACCATAATATCCAGAGATAATAGCATATAATAACAGAGATAACCATAATATAATATCACTTACTGGCCACTGCAGTAAATGGCTGTACAATTTTTGGGACTTCTTGTCCTAAAAGGCAGAGAAGCAAAACAATCTGATATGCCATTTGAATAACAAGAGTCTTGGAAATTCCTTAGTGGCCTGAGAACAAGATCTGCCAGAGTAGTTTTTCCTGTTAATGAATTATGAAGTGAAATATTATCTGGGGGGAGGGAGAAATCCTTAAAAAATGCTATGTTTCTGCAACATTGAAATTGCTAAGGTGAAGGGCATGGAGTCACAAGAGTGTTGCTGCCTGTCACATGGGCTGCAGACTAATAAGCATATTAATATAACATCCTAAGTGGTTGCTACAGCTTCAGAACTGTCATTAGGGGAAAAAAAAAAAAAAAAGTGGCCTCAGAATATTTGTCTAAGTACAGCCCAGGAAAATAAACCTGGCTATGTGGGAGTGGAGTGCCTCAGCCTCAGCCTAAAAAAGGGCTGCTCTTCCTGAAGAGCTCCGGAGACACAGCAGGGAATTTTGCCTGAACATTTCAATGCTAATTCCCTTAGAAGATGTTGTGGATCTCTGCTGACATGAATATCATCTGAGTTCTGTAACTGGTGAAATCTTTGTAGAGGGTGAGTCTACGTACCATGAGCAGATTCTTGTCTCTGGGAGCCTGGTGTGCTGAAAGGACTGCCTAATTGCAGCAGAGCTTTGGAAACTTGCCTGTCTGCCTCCTCCTACTCTCCTGGGCCACCTATCACCTTTCTAAGGGGATTAAACATCACTGTCCACAGCTATTCAATTCCACACACCACCCTTTGTCAAATTCCTTTTCTTAAAAGGGAATAGAGACCTTTTTTCTTAAGGATGATCTTTGAAGGCAGAAGTGACATGTTTGAGTGTACTTGGGGAGCTATTACAGGAATAGGGTGAAAATGTTCTTTCTCTTCTCCGGTGATTTTTTTTTTTCCCCAAGCAATTTTGTATAGGGATGGCAGAGTTCCTGATACTCTCTGCTTCTGACTCTCTGTTTTAGGATCAAGCACTGTTAATTGAGCTATCCATCTTCACACAAAGTCATCACTGTTAGTGGATTGAACTAGTGTGAGTAGAAATGTCCTTTACTGTTCTGGGAAACTGATAAAGACCAGGAAGAAATAAACCAGCAGAATATCTTCATCTAAATTAAATAGATTTTCAATTCCCAGGAGGGTTCCACTTAACAAATCATGAGCAGAGCATAGATATATAGATATGCAAAGACAAACATCCGTTTTGGACAATGACAGATGGTATTGCTTGATTGTTACCAAACTCTTAGCCATCAGCAATACAGTTCAAACAAATACACAAAGACAGAACTTGTACATTAATGTTTCTTCTTCAAAATATTATTTTCTATGGGATGCCCATGTGCTCCCTCCCAAGCAACTGCTTATGGACCCTCAGTGACCATTTGTTTTAGTTGGGAAGCTGGATCACTGCTGCTCCTAGCAGCCACCCATATCACAGGCCAGAGAGCACTGCTCACCTGCTGGCCTCCAGGACCAGGTTGGTCACAGAATCTGAGCTTGTGTGCCAGAGCTGATCACATCCCACACTGTGACAGGCACTGAGAATATTTAAGAACTGCAGCTGGCATGGGATGAGCAGTTAGCCCATCAGGTTTTGTTAGATGATTTTTAGGCAGAGGTATGAAAGATTTCTTGTAAGCATAATTAGATCTGAGAAACTTCACTGGTGCATGAGAGAGTAGAAACACTATTTTAATCTGCTTTCAAGCAGTTCTTACTGAAGCAAATTCTGAAGGCAAAAGCTATGTATTTGAAGACAAAAGGATATTGAATTGGTGCTCTCAATAATGTATTTTAATAATGTATTTTAAAGTTTTGCTGTTCATAGTCTTAGTTTTAGATCCCAAAACGTCTTATTTATGTTGTTGTTGATCCTTGTCTTAAAAGGCTCTGTGATGTATGAGATAACGGATGTATTCTAAACTTTTGCTGTTTATTGTCTTAGTTTTAGATCCCAAAACCTCTTATTTATGTTGTTGTTGATCCTTATCTTAAAAGGCTCTATGATATATAAGATAATAGGCTGTTTCTGTTTTAGAAGTGGTTAAGAAGTGGCAATTAGCAGATAATTATAAACAATTTCTTCTTTTTTACAGCAATGTAATAAACCTAAAGATAATGGATCTCTGCCCCTGGGGACATAAGTCCTACATATAAACATATAAACCTAGGAATATTTTGTATCCCTAATTTGTTTCCTGGGGAAAAAGCACCTGCCATCTTATCTAACGTCACAATGTATGAATACATTAGTTAGTAGATGTGATTAAAGTTCTCCATGCAAATACTTTTTCCCATTGTTTTTCACCAGAGTCTACACTACCTTTTGCATACTGGAATAATTTCCTCTATTTCAGAGCTCTACATCCACCATGCTGCCCTGTGGAACAGCTCTGTCCTTCATTCGGTGTCTGGTGCGGAAGAAGAACATCGGCGGCGAAAGTCTTGAGGACACCAAGTTGTGCCGATGCTTATCAACACTGGACCTCATAGCCCTGGGAGTAGGGAGTACCCTTGGTGCTGGTGTTTATGTCCTTGCTGGAGAAGTAGCCAAGTCTGATTCTGGACCTAGCATCATTGTTTCTTTCCTCATTGCTGCCATTGCATCTGTGATGGCAGGTCTCTGCTACGCCGAGTTCGGCGCTCGTGTTCCCAAGACTGGTTCTGCATATTTGTACACTTACGTGACAGTGGGTGAACTGTGGGCTTTTATCACTGGCTGGAATCTCGTTTTATCCTACATTATAGGTAAGCTTAAGAACAAACACCGATCCCAGGGGTTTCTGAGACAGCAGATAAAAGATACAGACTTAGGGCTCTTTTTCTTTTCTGTCTCTATGCTTAACTGCTTTTTCGTTTTAGTCTTGCTGAGATGAAATAACCAAAATAATTTGATTAGGTTATTTCCTTCCGTGCATCACCATTGCAAACAGATTTTTGCAAGATATTTTTGTGACAGTGTGACGTATGAACCACATACATTGTATGAAGATTGTGTCAGACAATTCTGTGATGATGCACAAGAATAAACAAGATTTATTCGCTATCTTTGGTCAGTAAAAATAATTTCTGTACAATCAATAAGCTTTTTTTTTTTTTACTATATACAGCAAGGACACTTACAGGGACTCCACTATAGTATCTTACAGGAAAGCCATGGTGTTTAAGTACTAACTTGCTACTATATCATTGTGCTAATTAACTGCTGTCCTATCAGGTAATCCCACAAAATACAAAGTTGACCAGATTTGAATGAAATCAATACTTATGTGGCAGATAGTCAAACAGCTATCTCACTGCTTCAGCAGAGATAATATTTTTGGATTTAGAAATTATTTCTCCCAGAGGAATATGTCCCAAACTTCCATTATATTGTGTCTGAGCATGCCTAGCTTTAGATGTGTACCTACAAGATGGCTACTCAGATCATTACAAAACCGATATTCCCCAGTGTTGTATTAAAATGTATTTCATGGGAGGAGAGTTATGCAAATAAAATTGGCCAGATTATATTTGGCTATGCACTGTTTGCCACAGAGAGTATTAATTTTAAATACAGACTCTAGTAACATATGACTTGCTAGTAATTTTTTTTTTTTGCTTTACTTACAGGTGGGCAAACTTTCCTTTTTGTTCTTTCTTAAAGCGCTTTCTTATGTTACTTTTTATTGTTTCATATATGTCATGGAAATTAGAAATAGCTAGAAATAAGCTTCTTCCAGGATCAGGCATGAATGACACAGAAAGAATTTCTGCAATCTTTTGGGAATAAAAGATTTAAAATATAAATTTGTATATTTTGGTTCTAGAAAAACTTGCTACCATTTAACAAGCAAAATTCTTAAACATTAAAATTCTTCAGCAAAACAAACATCACAGGCTCTGCTTTTTTAAATGCAAGTAGCAACAGGCTTAGTTTTGTATCCTTTTCAGTAGAAGTAGCTGTATCCCACTGCATGGATGTAAAGCCCTAACCATGCATGTGTTTTATGAAGGTACATCAAGTGTAGCAAGAGCCTGGAGTGGCACCTTTGATGAACTTCTTGGAAAACGGATTGGTCATTTCTTCAGTGCCTACTTCAAAATGAATTACTCTGGGCTAGCAGAGTATCCTGACTTCTTTGCTGTACTCCTTATATTACTTTTATCAGGTAAGAAGACATATGGCTTAATTTGTGGTGGTTGTGATATTTTACAGTTAAAAGTGCTAAATTGTTGGGTTTTGCACCGGAAATACCTTAAGGAAGTTCAGAGCCACATTTTGTACTGGCACAATGGCTCTGTGAATTAAATGTATATAACCAAGTTTTCACATGCACCCTCTTCTCTTGAAACTGAGACATGAACTAATCACTTTTCAGTACTTTTTTTTTATAAAACCCATGATACAGATTGATGGTGACAGGAAAATTACACAGTTCTCTGTGTTTTCATGGCTCTATCACCAGTAAATGCTTTTGGAGTGGCCTGGAGGTTAAGGTCTGCAGTTAGGTGATGTGGTCTCTTTAAATTATATATTGTGCATATAGAGGACATTTGTAAGGTGGTTTACACCTAAATTGTTCACTTATTTGGTATATAATAACGTTCCCCTTTTTAAGTCTTCAGTTGTTTATCCTAGAGTTTGTTTGACTTAAAGGGCACCCCAAGGTACTTGTATGGACAACAGACCAGTTCGAAACCTGAGTAAACCTTTCCTGTCTACTCTTCCAAGTCCTGTTTTTGTCTTTACTCATGTATCATGCTTTTAAATCACAAACACTGACACTAGCTACCTGCTATTTGAGGGATCAGAAAGCTCAAAAATTCTGCAACTTATTTCCATGTTTGCATTTAACAATTATTTACCATATGGAAATGTGCCTACTGCCACTGGGCATGAAGGAAGCAGGACGTGTATTCTAAAGTGTGCAGTTTGTTTTCAGGCAATACTAGAAGCATTTCAATATTCAGTAGAGGTCTTACCCATATCTCATATACTTGTCATGTTCAGTCTCTCTTTGGATTAAACTAAAGCAGGAGTTTTTCTTCTCTGGAAAGTGAAACTAAGTTGTATGCATAAAACCTGTTCTCTTATTCTGAGTGAGTTTTTTTTTGACACAGGAAAATATTTCTGGTCTACCTGCTGCTAGAATGAATGACCAGTGCATCTGAAGATTGATTAGGTCTCTGTACATAAAAGAATGGGTTCCTATACTTAGGAAGATCTGGGAGTTGACTTGACTAGGTTAGTCCAGCATCCTGTCATTTTTGTGGCTCAGAGTTGCCTATAGGACAAGTTGAGACCCTTATGTCCTCAGGATGGTTGGGAATAAATGTGGAATATAGCTGGAGCAGACCTGTCAGTTTCATCACTTCCAAATAAAGGAGACAAAAAATAACACCCTGAAAAGCAGAGCAATGAAACACCACAAACCAAACTATACAGTCCTAGTTTGGATGCTGACATCTTTTATGTTTTCTCCATTGCCATTGCTGCTTCAGAACATAAGAATTAGAGGTTTTTGAAAAAAGGGGAAATATTTCCCCTGTTGTTCATCATGCTACTGAGTTTTCATTTGTGTCCTGTCTTTTCATCCCTACCATTATTCCTTCTTCACTCCTTTCACATTTGTGCTGCAAATTGCCTCTCCAGGTGTCTGTGATAAGAAGCCAAACCCCCAGTGACTGAACTGGGTGGAATTCCCCACTGCTGAAAGGAGGGGCAGTAGGGATGGCTCAGGACTGTGTAGGCTGAGCATGATACAGTAATTGGATTGTGAGCTGTGTAAAGCTGAGTTATAGGAGTAGCAGGTGATGTTTTACAGAAAATGTTATGTGCTAAGCACAAGGAAGAGTACACAGAAATCTGTGGGATTTGTTTTTTTTGGTTTTGTTTGGATTTTTGTATGGGGTTGGTTTTTTGGTTATTTTTTTAATTTTTGGGGTTTTTTTGTTTTTTTGGGTTTTTTTGGCTTGATTATTTTTGGTGGTTTTTTTGGGTTTCTTTTTGTGTGGAATTTGGTTGGTTTTTTTGTTTTGTTTGGTTTGGTTTTTTAATAACAAAAAGACTTTTAAAATGCACAAACTATGATTCACACTGCATTAGGCTGATTGAGGCACTGCCTTTTTGGGAAAAACAGCTGAAGAAGGCATATGTATTTCAATAAAAATGTCATTGGTGAAGTAAACCTGAGCAGCTCATAAGATAATTCCTGTGTTCTGATAAGATAGCAAATATCTCATTAGAGGAGTCAGAAACTTTTTAGACTTAGTTTGAGAGGCTTAAAATTTTCAGACTTAATCTCTAAATAATGAGGGAAAGTATGTATGTGATATTAGTGGAAATGCTTAGAGTGCAAAGGACCTGTGAAAACTTTCCAATTGTATTTAATTTTTTCTGATCTGCTCACTGCCTGTTCCATTAAACTGCTAACACTTTAACACTTAAAATTGTTAAAAATCTAATGATAAAGTAGAATCCCAATGGAATAACTTTCAGATTGTTTAAGTCTTCTACTCTGTAATCTAAAGCCATGTGTATTTTGTATCTGACTGTTTTCTAGAATCTCTATGCATCAGTGTTACAAACATGAGGTGTGCATTTCTTTTAAAGCTGTTATTAATGAACTAGGAAATGAGACTTACTCTGATGAGTGTGCCCTGAAAAATGTAGAGTCAGTTGGTTACATTGTGAATTTAATAATTGTGCTTCTTTTCTTAATCTAACAGATAATTCTTCTGTAAAGAATATATTCTACCAATCTATTTTTACAAAACATAGAATTCTTGTAGCTACTTTTACTCCATGGCATAAAACAGAGATATGGATTGGTATCTCAGAGAAGTAAAAAGTAGCCATTGCTAAAAATACTTTTAAATACTTAAAGAAGAAGCTTTCTCTTTTGTGGTTTCCAATATATTTGCCTTTTGTCATGCTGTTAAAGAGTCTAGTAAGTTTGTGATAATGCTTTTTTTTTTAAATTCTGTGATGCTTTTTCAGTATTATTCACAGTACTTGCATACACACATATACACACCCCTTCTTTTACATCCCTTCTTTAAATGCCATTTTATTAGTATAATGGGCCACTCACATCTATAAAATATTTTTATTTTACAGGTCTTTTATCTTTTGGAGTAAAAGAGTCTGCATGGGTGAATAGAATTTTCACTGCTATTAACATCTTGGTCCTAGTCTTCGTTATTATTTCTGGTTTTGTGAAAGGTGAAGTTGACAACTGGAAGAAAAGTGAAGAATATCTCAGAAACTTTACTGCAGTAACAGAGTAATTTTTAAAAATCTATTTATTTTCTTATATTTCAAGCAGTTTCCTCTTACACATGCTTTATTATAATGAACACTATTAGTGTTTTAATATGTTTTGTCACAAACTTTGAAGCAAGTGAGATGATAGTTACTTGATTCAGATATTCTTCCTTTTGCTGTTATTCTTCTCTTTCTTACAAGCTTGGACATAAAAAATATCATCTCATGCAGTTTTGTAAAGCAGACCTCTGTCATGATGAGAGCACTTAAACATTTTTTTTCAGAGTTCTAGGGTAGGAGGGTGCATGTATTTGTCCTACCAATAATGGGGGAGAAAAATTATCTTTCTGCTGTATTTTTGTTCTTTATAGGAACCGCTCATCCTATGAAAATGTGACAAGTATGTATGGGAGTGGTGGCTTTATGCCATATGGCTTCACAGGAACATTGGCTGGTGCTGCAACCTGTTTTTATGCCTTTGTTGGATTTGACTGCATTGCAACAACTGGTATAGTATTTATATGTGTGTGTATATGTTTAACATGGGAATATTTTTGCAAAAAACCCCAAAGAATCACAATATTTGTGATCACAACATAATACTCTGTCTACTCTTCTTACTTTGCTTTCTTCCAAAGCTGTTTCAGTCAATGTAGAATGAGTCTAAGTTCATTCCTGAATGTGGCTATCTTTCTGGGAAGAAGGAGGAGGTTCTGTTTATTTCATTCCTGTTCTAAAGAAATGATTGCTGCTTTCTAAGTCTGGAAAGTGCTTAGTATATAATTTTTCTTCTCAAATGATGTTAATCACCTGCTCATTTTTACAGTTCTCTGAGATAAAGTGTCTTTCCCAATGGCTGATAGGGAATGAGTACATTGAGTACATTGAAAGTGTAGGTAAATAACTAAAAATTATAGGCTTGGAATACTCTTCATATAAAATGTATTTTATGACCTTTAATTTACCACTATTTTAACGCTATTTCTGACAACAAAATACTGAGTTCTGTTCTGTGTGTCTCGGTTTATTTTACTTAGGTTTTTAAAATTTCCATAACAGATGTGATTCCCATGACTAAGATTAACAAGTGATTTGTATTTGATGTTGCCTCTTAAAGCTGAAGGGGAAAAATAGTACAAATTTTTGGTGGGGCATTTTCTTTTCCTTTTTTCAGGAGAAGAGGTCAAGAATCCTCAGAAAGCCATACCCATAGGAATTGTGGTGTCCCTACTTGTCTGCTTCATGGCCTATTGCTTGGTTTCAGCTGCACTGACACTTATGATGCCATACTATCTGCTAGATGAGAAAAGTCCTCTGCCAGTAGCATTTGAATATGTTGGATGGGGTCCTGCTAAATACGTTGTAGCAGTGGGATCCCTCTGTGCTTTGTCTACAAGGTAAAGACATTGAAATACTAATTCTATTGAGAAAAGCTGATGAATAATACATTACATTTGTATGTATGTTCATGTGTTCATTTTGAAGGCTCAGTCCATGCAAAGAATCAGCAATAAGTATTATAAGCAAGTCTTAAACTTAAGCAAGTCTAGTTGACAGTAGCTGTGTTAATTTAGGCTCCTTTTTTTCTTAACTGTACTGTTATTGAACTCTACCTCTTTGTAGAAGCTTATTACACCAATTTTTTTATTTAAATATTTTCAAACATATGACCAGCAAGTTATCTTTATTAACTGACAAAGTAAATCTCCCCCATTTTTCCTTTTTCATTGTCCATTCCCTGTGACTCAGCAGCTTTATGGGCTCTGTGTATTTGCAGGCAAAATTGAAGACATGATTAACTAGCTCCATTCCTCATCTTCATTGCCTGTCTCTGTCTTCCTCCAGCAGCCAGTCTGTCTTCTGACATCATCCCTCCCTGTGGTTTCTGTGTGGGTATTTGAGATGTAGATTATAGCTGTGAAAATATTATAATTTATTCCCCTTTGTGAAACTGTGAATGTAACCTTAACATACTATTTTGATTAATGTGATCAGGGAGGGCACAATATATATTAGTATGTGTTCAAATATATTACAGCCCAGTTGTAATACGATACAAACACTTTAATAAAATAGAAAATTGCTTGATACTTGAATTTAGGGATAGAAAAACACTGATGCCAATCTTTCACCTGAACTTATGTAGGTAAGGAGTCATTTCCATGAGCTTCAGTGGTAAGAACACTGGCTGCCTTTCCACGAAAGAAAACAAGTTGCCTGTGGAAGGACTAACACTAACAGCATAACCCCAACATAACCCTGCAGACATTAGCCTGAATATGAATTTGTTGACTGTGGGCAGTGGTTTATAGTGAATGAACATTTAGATGCAGGAGGGGATAGAAACGTGAAGTAGATCCAAAAACTAAAAGAAATGTTGGACTGACTGAAGAATGTCACAGTTACACAGTTCATCCTGGTATTATTTTTGTTATTTTCTATATATTTATTATGGTCCCCTCAGATTGGAGGGTTTCATTGAGGTTTTTTTCTTTATATTGATTAATAGTAGGAGTTATATATAAGAAACCAGATTAAAGAAATTAATACTGGAAAACAAAGTGAACTGAGATGGTAAGAAATTTTTAGAAATTTGAACTGTCGGTCTCTTTTTCCAGTGTATTCTGAAGAATTATATTTACTCCTGTGGAGAGATTAATCTTTCAATCTGTTGACTGATGTTAGTTTAGAACAAAACAAAGGAAACTGTATTTCATGCTCCTCAGTTTAGAGGTACAATGAAGAAGAAACATTGGGATGAAATGCTTTTGGTTTCCTGTTACTGTGCTATGTCATGAACTTGTTTTGCCAGGTAAAGATGTTTGTTAATACTGCCATTATCTATGCAAATGTACATAAAGAAGGGTAGGATAAATGAACCTTACAAAGCTAAAACAACAAAAAAACTTCTGGAATTTTTTGGAATGTACCTTCTTTGTGGAAGAAAATGCTTATACATCAAAATCAGTTCATTTGCAATGAAACTTCTCTCCTGTCTACCCTTAATACTTGTGTCCCACAAGCATTACTGGATGTACCTAGCACCTGTGGCATGTAAGAGCTGTGCCTTCTTTAGGTGATATAGTTGTTTCTCTAAAGTAAGAAAGGAAACCCTTCACCTGGTTAAAAACTTGTGTGCTTGCTGCAGAGGTTATACTGGCTATGATTTCGCCTTTTGTTTTCTTAATTAAAAGTATTTCTCTTTGAGGGAAAGAAACCAACTAATTTAAGAAGTATGTTTTAAGAGCTTCAAGTTATCAATAGTTTAAAAGCTTTACATGTTCTAATAACATCTAAATTAATGAGCTTTACTTCTTCCAAAAAAAAAAGTCCTTAATGCAGCTTGCCTGGAGGTGCTTTAATCAAAAGAATTAATCTGCCCAAGTACACTTGTATGGTGCTTACTTTGAATTACTATTAATCAGCAGGCTTACATGGAAATATAGAGTGTAAGGGGTGCTGCTAATGCTTATTTATTTGCTGCTGCTGACTGATAGACTTTCTCCAGGAATACTAAAGATTAATTGCATAGTTAGTGTGATCTGGAACATGTTCCTTGTCCATTAATACCCAAGAACTATGGTGATGGGAAGAGAATTATCTTGCTAATCTGGATTCCGTCTGATGAAGCAATTTCATTACCTAAATTAATATAATAATAATAAATCAACTTTGCAGTTAAAAAAAACCTATTTGTGTCTGATCTGTAGTACCTTGGGCTATGGGGCTTTCTGGTTTTGTCTTACAACCATACATTTTGTTTCTGTACATGCCATTAATTAACATTTTTTATTTTGTCCATGAATACAACTCTGCATGAATTGTGTTTGCCATGTTGCATGTGTTTGCTTTTTACTCAGTCTTCTTGGATCCATTTTCCCAATACCACGTGTAATCTATGCTATGGCGAAGGATGGGTTGCTTTTCAAATGTCTAGCTCAAATCAATTCCAAAACGAAGACCCCACTAGTTGCTACTCTATCGTCTGGTGCAGTAGCAGGTGAGACTAAGAGTTGATCCTTGTAAAGAAAGGTGCACTGCTAAACACGTTGAATATATGGAAATAAACCACTGTTGTGCAGCTTTGATTTGCTTTGGACTGAAATGATCAAATCTGCTTGTTGCTAGGTATAGTAGTCTACCAGTAAAACATTTCTTTACCTCAGATTTTTACTTGTTGGTTTATCTCAAGTGCTTTCAAAGCCTAGGGTCAAAATAAACAGTAACCCAAAACCAAGAACATCAGTTGACCAAACAAAATCCTAAGAGCAGCAACACAGAGCCTAAGCAAAACTATACCTAAACCCATTAACTCCTCCAAGCTTTCTTTTTGTGTAGTTGGGTTTACCAATAAAGCATTGTGCTTTTAATAACCTGTACTTGAACTATACATTTTTCTGTTCTAGTCTTCTCGGCTCTATGTTCCCTTTGCCCCGAATTCTGTTTGCCATGGCACGTGATGGTTTACTCTTTAGTTTTCTTGCCAAAGTGAATAAGAGGCAGGCACCAGTTTCTGCCACCTTGACAGCAGGGGTCATCTCTGGTAAGCTCTCAAAGCCCGTGTTACTTAAAACTGAGATTTAAACACTCTATGCACGTGCATGGTACTTTATATTTTTGAAAAGGGCTGCTTGTTAACTTCCCTTGCATGTACAATGGGAATAAAATTACTGAGTAATCAACGGGTGTAAGAACTCCAGATCAAGCCAATCATGGTGGTGGTGATGGACTTAATGCCACAGAATTCAATTTTTAATTTTTTTTTTTTTTTTACATTAACCCCCGTATGGTGAATAAGCTTGTTACTTAATCTGAGTCCCTTAGGCTGATGCTCTACTGACAGGGCTTCCTTGTCTGATGTAGACCTAATATATTTATCCCATCTATAATGGGGGGGAATTAACTGTCACTTTTTTTTTTTTTTATGAGATATAAGAAAAAGAATTACATTTGCAGCAGGATCAACTTTTGTGTCAACTACAAGGATTTTTTAAAATTGTCTTCCAAAGAAAATGATTATTGTTGTATAGGCTTACCAAGTTGTGGTTGAGGGGCATGTGTGTGTTGGGGGCTTACGTGTCTGCACATGTATGGATACACATACATGCCTATATATATTTTACCAAAAGAGTATTTTGGGAGCCATTGCCAACTCCTAAGGTAAATTCTTAAAATACAACTCTTTCACTTATGTTCATACTTCTTGCAGAGGTACATATAGCTGTGCCCAAATTTCATTGTCATTTTAGTGTTGTCTAATCACCCACAAAACTGGCTCAAAGGAAAATAAATAAGTTTTTTAAGTAATTCAAATATCAAATACATGTCTTAGAACTTTTTAGCACTTTTGGCAAAAATTAATCTCAAATAAGAGGCTCAGGAATGAGACGAAAATATTTTTATTTATAGTCAGGGTCATCCTCAGATGCCACAAGACTGGAACTGCTCAAACTGTGTACTTGACAATAATGCAGAAAGGCATAGTTGTTGTCCAGATAGTTCCCATATGAAGCCTTATAATCAGTTCCCTTTTCTTTGGTCAGAGTACAAATAGATTGCATAGCATTACTTTTATTATTTCAACTTTATTTTATTTGAATTTATCTTATTGACATTTTCTACTATAAGAATTTGGAAGTGCAGTTTTGTGCGATAAAAACAAGATCTTTATGTGAAATCACAGTAATGATGAGAAGAAAGAATAGTGTATTACCCAGCTGGTGAAGTGATTGGTAAAGTTACACAGCCCTGCCTGTAGCTCTGCAGCAGCTGACATTGGACTGCTTCTAGACAATCTTTAGGAATTTGGTGCATCAACATCTCACTGGAAAACAGCTTTATCTACTGCTAGAGAAAGAGTAATTTCTTCTTCTAATTTTTTTTTTTTTTTAAATCGATATTTGGTAATTTGTGGTCATAAATAGTTTTGACAGAATAGTTAGGGATGTATGCAACAGCTTATATTATCTGATTTTTCTATGTATCAGTAGCACAAATAGTTTTACAGCTGTAAGAAATGTTAAGTAGATAAGATGCTTAATTAAAGTTATCAAGTCAAGACTGCAGCTGAGGCAACCTTATTGTGTTGTTATTATGTGACTGACCTTTTCACAAGTGGTAATTGCCATGGCAGACCTCTGCACATGGCAAAATGTTTTGGTGTCAGTCCACTTTCACTATAAAGGGACCTACTGTTGTCTCTTGGAGTAGAACTAAGAGAGGTGGAAAAGAAATACTCTGCCTTTTTTTCTCTTAGTATATAAGAATTACTAAGAAGAAACTTGCAGGCATTTTTCACCTTGTTTCTTAACTTAAAGAATATCCAGAATATACGGAGTAGCCTTTCAAAGCTGGGATTAAAAATTAAATATAGCTACTGTACATGAGGTGTTAGTAGGTTCTGTTCTTCCTCAGCTTTGCTCTTTAGAGCATGAAAAGCAGAGAGATATTCAAAATCTACACTGAAAATTGCCTTTTGGATTTAGGAACATCCACTCTCATTGAAGAAAACAAGATGGTCTTTCTTAATTGGAAAAAGAGACTTCGAGATAATATAAAAGTTCTGTAATCCAGCAGTCTTGTTTTCAGAAAATCACATTTTGCTTCCTCCTTTAGGATGAAATACCAGGGGAGTATGTGTCCACGTGTTTGTGCACTTACGCAGCTGTCTACAAATCCATTAACAAATGCATACCATAAATATTAAATATTTTGAATATAGAATAATTTGGGTGTGCATATACACACAGTGTATAAAGACTGCATTTAATAGTTTCTTTTCATGTTGAGATTACTGATAACTAAAAAAATCTGCATCTCAAAAATATTAATAAAATACAAATACTTTAAGAGGCTCTTTGAGCACATGTATTTCATATCAATTGGAATTAGCCTTTCATTTACTGATTGCTTCTCCTAATTTCTTTATAAATAATGTGCTTCTGTGTGTAAACAGCATAGACAAAAAAAGATTTCCCGAATCTCCAGATTCTGGACAAAAAAATATATTCCAGAATCTCCAAATGAATATGGCATTACCTTTTATAAACATAAGATTTCTAGAATAACTTCCACTGCCATGGAAGTTACTGCCTCTGAGTTCAGTAGTCATAAGAATATTAATTCTTGAGAGATGTTACTGGTTGTTCCTGAAGGTGAATTGAAAACTATTTTTAGTAAGATAACCATTAAAAAACCCCCCACAAAACTATTTTATTTGAGTCAACTCCTGAAAGTCCTCTTCACAGAGAGCTCTTACCCAGCTCAGCAGAAATTTTATATCATAATGACTTTCTCTCAGTTTGGCAGTGGGATCTGTCCTTTCAGCTTTGGTGAGATTCTGCTGCAGGATCTGAACCTCATTCTGTAAAAACGTATTTTTAATATGGCCCAAATTCAACAATATGTGTGCAAATGCTTATATCCCAATAAGTCCAATATAAGCATTTGATTATGCAGCATGACTGTAGGACTCATCAATGCCTATCTATATGAATGACATTCCCAACTGTAGGGAATTAGGTTTGGCATGGTACCAGTAGCTCAGAAGATGTGGTTTTAAGGAGTATCATGATTTCACTCATATTGCTGTCAGTAAAACAGTAAGTTACGCTGCAGACAGATTTTAAAATCTTAGCTTAATATATTTTTAATATTAATCTTGGTACTTATGTTTAGACTTGATGATCCTAAATTTCTTTCCCAGTGTGGATGATGCTACAATTCTATGTCAGTCTCCTGGAATTTTTTCCATTTCTTTTCTTTTTTAGCTGTAATGGCATTTCTGTTTGACCTAAAGGCCTTAGTGGACATGATGTCTATTGGCACACTTCTTGCTTATTCACTTGTGGCAACCTGTGTCCTCATTCTTAGGTGAGCCAAAAACATCCTTTGTTATTCTACTGTGGGTTTGTTTTTGGGTTGGTCAGTAAACAAACAGAGGTCATATTTACAAGACATGTTTTTTGTTAGATAGCCAGTAGCTGTAAGCATATAAATGATTTCTAAGAAGCAGTGACTCCTCAAAGTGAACAGTGGTATATTGTTACATAAGTATAGCAGTGAGTCAGGTTAAAGCTTCTGGTGCAATTGAGACACCTTTTATTTTCCAGAAGAAGTATTGCTCCAAACATTAGTCCCAAAGGTACTAAATATAAGATTGAGTACAGAATTCAGTGAATGATACTTGTATATGAATACAATCTATGCTGTATATCAGGCATATTGCATTTTGGGGACTATATGTGAAAGGGGTTGGTGTTCTGGGTGGTTTGCAGGATGAACAAGTTCTAATAGTTGCTTTGTATTATCCTAGTCAGAAACATAAGACCAGACAAGTATTTTAAGATGTGATGACCCTAGAAGAGAGTGCAAAAATGAGTGAGATTATAAATACTTCTCAGTAAAACTCTGGTATCGGTCAATTTTGTAAAGCTATGGAATTATACATTGCTAGCTACAGATCACTTTATTATGTATTGCTCTTCTTATTTTAAAAAGTCAGCCTTTATTTCTTAAGTCTAAGTAATTAACTTTGAAAAGTGTAACAGCTTAAATTTGGCTAAAATTCATTGTTGCAATAATTTACACTTTAAAAGAAAAGCCTGTTCTATTCAAAAAGAACTCACCATACATCTTTTTAAAAGCACATTTAAAAGCTAACAAAGAGGATGTCAATTTTTGGTTAATGCCAGTCAGAAGCCTCTTAGAGTAAAGGAAGCAAGTCAGAAACAAGATCCCCTACTCTCTCCTTGCTGTTGACTACCAGACCCTGTCCTTCCTTTCTGTGTGGGACTGGTCATTTATCTGAGCTATTGGTGCCTTCAGGTAGTTTAAAAAACTATCAAAAAAAAAAAAAAAATCTCCAAACAAACCAATCCAAAAAGTGAGTTGCCATAGTATTTTTATATATGACACTGACTAATAATGCTGTTGCAGTGCAGTTATACCTTGGAAAATTCTAATACTCTACTGAAAAGAATTTAGTACTTCAGTACATTCCTAGAGTCATATTTCTTCAAATCCAGAAGTGTGCTTTATGGTTTTTTTTTACTCTGTTTTATGCATAGGTACCAACCCACCTATGAGGAACCAAAATACTCTCCAGAAAAAGCAGCTTTGGCTGCAGCTGAAAGGGAATCTGCAGTAAGTGAGTCACAAATAAACATGATAGAAGAGAATCACTTCCGTCTTCAGGCCTTGATTAATCCATCCAGTTTACCAACTGAGCAGACTGCAACTATAGTTAACTTCTTAGTGGGCCTCTTAGGTAAGTCTTTGGCTGTCCAACCTCATGTATGCATTAACACTTAGAGTGGAATTTTATTAAAGACAGAATTAAAAATTCACTGATAACATGCCTTCTTTCAGTCATTCATGTGTCATTCTGTGCTTTTTATCCTTCATGAATCAATCTAATCTGTTGTCATTTTCATTTAACTAAACACATTCACAACAACAGTACATGTTGAAGCTTGCTATCACTCTTCTTAAAAGTCACTTCCTCTTCAACGCAGAGATTAATTTTGTAATTAATTTCTGTAATTTTGTTTTTCATACAGCTTGCTTGATTTGTGGCTTGAGTGTCCTCATTACATATGGGATTCATTTCATTGCTAACTTGGAGCCCTGGAGTATTGGCCTTCTTGCTTTATTGGTGATATCCTTCGTAGTTACCATTCTCCTCATCCAAAGGCAGCCTCAGAACCAGCAGAAAGTAGCCTTTATGGTGAATTACTTATTCTCTATGTTATTCTCTGATGATAGCTTTGGAGGGATTCTAATGAGTGGGAGACTCAAAGCTGGAAAACAAGTCAGAAACTGATGAGTGTACAATCACTTGTCTGTGTAGTCTGCAGTCCTTTGGACCTAATACAGAGTATAAGTCCTTTCATTTTGCACTTTCACTTATGTTCTAAGATCAGTTATTCAATGGAAATAATGAAGTATAACGATGAAGGTCAAGGAATCTGGTGGAGGTGGGGGACTATTTCAGAATAAAAGAGATAGATATATTATTTTTCAGCTGTAAATACAGGAATTCATTAGTGTATGTCCCACACAAACTGGCAAGTTTTTCTATAGCCTTAGAGAATATATATTAAACATAATGTTTAAAAGTTTAAGATCTACAGAAACTGGTGGTTAAACCCAGTGAAAATTTCACTACAACACAAAAAAAATTAATTTCTTTATTAGTGATTGCACATTACCTCTAGTTTGTGTTACATACCTGAAGTGTGATATGCAAAAAAATTTATGTTTAATAGAAACATATTAAATATTTCCTTTTAGGTTCCACTATTGCCATTTTTGCCATCCTTCAGTATACTGGTAAATATTTACTTGATGGTACAATTAAGTGGAGAGACTTGGATGAGA
Source organism: Urocynchramus pylzowi (assembly GCA_013397555.1). Taxonomy (NCBI): domain Eukaryota; kingdom Metazoa; phylum Chordata; class Aves; order Passeriformes; family Fringillidae; genus Urocynchramus; species Urocynchramus pylzowi. The sequence goes on along the minus strand of VZRH01001066.1, from coordinate 50,673 downwards.
TTTAGCTTCTGGATGTTACTTGGTATGTACTTCTGTTCATTTCAGTCACTTCATACACTAGAACTCACGATTCTCATCTTAGAACATTCTTTTCCTTCAAATATTTGAAAAGATCTCTGTGATTTAATAAAAAATCAGCTAATATTTCTGATAAAAAGGAAGAGCATGCCTTCAGAAGAAGTATTTATATGCAATCAAAATTACAAATATAATTTTTAGGTAATAGGAAGAATTCCAATAAGACATGATTTTTTTTTCCTAGTAAGTGTAGCCAAAATTATGTAGAAACCTGCTTGTAACAGGTTTCTTCCCAGTATATCAGTCTGTCCTCTTTTAGATATAGAAAATTGTATTAATTCCATCTAGACATGAATTAGAGATAATACTTTCCATAACTTATTAAAGCATTTAATTTGCAAAAATGATGCACTGGAATTTCCTGTACAAACAGCAAAGACCTCAAGCATGAGCTCTGATTCAGATATCTGAAGAACAACATTCTTTATCAAAAGTCTGTTCAGCCAGAGAAAAATATCTACTTTTTAATGCACTACTTGCCTGAAAACCCTATGAACTTTTTTTTTTTTTCCTTTTGGAAGGCTTCCTCATTTACTTTGCTTATGGCATCAGACACAGTGTTGAAGGTCATCGTGGTGATGGAGATGAAGATTCTTGTTCAGAAAATAGTGGGATGCAAGAAAAGAACCCAGTGGATGACTCTGAAAATGCAAATGAAAGGGATCAATTTATTCCACATGAAAGGACAAGTGAATGTTGAACTCTGCAAACACACAAATCTTTTAAACCTTCAATTGGCATTTTACTTGCAGACTGAAATTTCAGAAGTTTTCTGCCAACATGTGCCTCTTGAAAGTGTTTACTACAAGGCCTAACTGATATTTTGGACAAGCTGCTAATCCATCTTCATAATTTCAGAACTGACAGCATGGAGATTTAATATTTAAATTTTTAAAGAAAAGTACCCTTTGGCAAGCAAAAATTTGGAGACATTGTTTGAAGTATCATCCAAAATCACTGGCAATCACCAGATATGAAGAATTTTATAACTGTCTGCAAGAAGTTCTGAGTATTTGACTATCCACTGTGAACATAAGTGCCTTTCATACCTTCTCCTTATCTTTGTTATGTGTTTTGGTAACAATCTAAATTCTCTTCTTTCTTTTGAAGTAACTCATGGGAGATAAATTTCATTCATACAGGCCTGGAAAATATTTGCCAAATGAATGGTAATTGTATGGATTAGATACTTTGTAAAAATTAGAGGAGCATTTATTTATGTAAAAAAAAGTAATTGCATATCTTTACTAATCATGACTATTAATCTGTAGTCATGGAGAACTCAAGCAGTGAAGATACTTAAAAGGTTTTTAGTCCCTCTAAATAGCATTCAAGATTTCTATTTAAGAAATGCATGCCTTTTCTTTGAAGGATGCTTCTCACAAGAGAAGCTCTTTTATTTTCTGCAAAATCATCTGGGAAATAATCTGTTGTTACAGTATTGACAGTGGCAATCAGATGTGATTTAGCAAATGTTGTTCTTTTGACTTCAGAAAGGCCAGAATTTCATCTGACTAAATAATTTGGTACTTACCTCCAGCAGTCATCCAGTTTTCCTCCTTACTACTAATTTTTCCCCCTGTATTTTCTCCTTTATACATGTTCCAGAATTGATATTGCTGAGATTAGTGTTGCACACTGCTTCTCCTAAGAAAAATTAATGCACAAAATCCCAGCTTTCTTTTCAGATGGTAGGGGAGGCTAAAAAACCAGAGGTTTGGGTTTTGGAAAAAACCTTATCAAAACCTTATTTCATTGCTTCATTAAGTCTTAAAATGTATGTTAGCATAGCACTTTTTTATGAGCCAAGCCTACACCCACAAATCCATTAATGTGGGTATGATGTCTAAATGCTAATTTATGTAAAGAACCAAACTGGTGTGGCAGTGCTGGGTAAACAATAATTTTAATGCTGGTAAAACCAGAAAATATACTTCTTTCAACATAAGTCATGTTATCTGTCAAAGGAACCCAGATATTTTAACATTTTTTCTCAGCAAGGAGTAGGCTCAAGTCCCGTGAAGGATTCCAGAATATGAAGTCATTCTGCAAGAATATATTTACAAAAAATCCTTCCCTAGAGTAAGAACTGTCTTGGAATTTGTCATGGAGAGTTACAATCTGTTGCTGGTACTAAACATTGGTATTAATCTCTATTGTTAGGTGTAAGAACTTCAGATGCCATAAGAGCTATGTTGGTTGACAGTGAAGAGCACCTTACTTTTTATATGAGCTGGAATTTTATGAAAAAAAAAAAAAGAAAGAAAAAAACAAACTAGTTAGGCTGTTTCTGTCTCTCTCCTTTTTCAGAGCAATAAGTTGCTCGTTTTAGTCTTAAAATGACTTTTTTCCCAGTAGTCATAAATCCTCAGCTTCAAAAAAAGTCATTGCTGTGAGGGCAAGTCAGACGTGCCCATGTGAAAATCTTGCGTGATGTCTTTACAAGCCTGCAGTGAAACACAGCTCTTAAAATTCCTTCCACACGTGGGAAGCACAGACTTACCTTTTGCTATGGTTGTTGATGCCATAGAGCAGGCCAGCCAGGCTCCCAAGGCACTAACTGCTGCTGTTCTGTGCAAGGAAGGCTCCATTCCCTCCCAAGGCCATCCCAGAGAATGTATGTGTGCACACCTGTCCATGCATTTGCATGTGTCTGAAATTAGCCCATAGCCAATTTGATGTACTGGTTAAAATAATTTCTGTATTGCACTGGACTTTTCCTTTCAAAGGATACTGCCAATACAATTAGCTTCTGACTAAAGCAAGTGCTAGCTAAGGCCTCTGGAGAGAACTAAAGGAAGTAAATTTTCTAGCTTATTTACCTGATGGATGTGTCAGCACTTTGTGTATTGACCAATTCCCCTTTCATTTGTATGAATATTTCTCCCTGTTTGTTAGCAAAATTAATTATTTTTAAATAATAGGATGCACCTGTACAAGTGTTGCTAAGACAGATGGGAGGAGCTGCAGCACCAGAACTATCCACATAACTAATGAGACATGAAATGAAATTAAAGGAAAGTCATTGGGTACTCTTAGTTGCTTCAACTGCACAAAGTTTATTTATACGTGTGTATCGTCATTATGAGTCAGCAGCTGAGTGAAAACAGACAAGCCAGAAGTAAGATATTTATGGTAAATTTGATGTGCATTTGTATATGCAGTCTTAAAATTCCAGATGCTTTAGCAGGACTCTGCAGAAGCAAAGGACAGAGCCTTTGCTAGTCCTTGCACAGAAGTGATGGATGCACGAAATCCTGATCCTTTTCTCACATTTGCTGTATCTCTGTACTTGCTGAAAGATCAGCTGAAAGCACAAGTCCATTGGAATTAAATAATTGTTATTTTTTAACACAGTTGTTGATATTGTAAATTGTTCTGTGCAAATAATAATGGTACGTATTAATACAAAATACCTACTTTTGAAGGTAGTTTATTGGGTTTTATTTCCTTTGCAGAAAAAGTTCTCATAAGCTTTTTTTTTTTGGTACATTCAGGATATGCCATTAGATAAAGGAATTACTCTTACCTAGTTGGCTTTAAGAAAGTAAGCCAAAGCATATTTAACAGAGAACAAACAAATCTTTTTGTTCTGATATATAGGAGTTATAGAACATTTCTGAATAATTCATGTTAACTGAAGTGGTCTCCCTGTGGTATTCCAGTCCTCATTCTGCAATGGGATTTTTATGAGGTAACTTAGATTTCATTGTCTGTTATCATGGATAAAACTGTTCTGTTAATAATGGTACGCTTTTTTCCTGCACAACAAATTCTCTTCAGATTCCTGAAATCTGTCATATTGTGCTTATGTTGCCAAGTGTTAAAGCCATTTTTATTACCTGCTGTTGGAGAACTAGCAGCAGTAAATGTCAATCCTAATAATATAGAGTTATTTATGTACTTAAGTAGGAATTGACTTGTGTCATCCAGAAACTTTGAATGATACAATGAATTTAGAGGCAAAACTTGGTAAAGCTTAAATATATATTCTGTATTTTATTACATGATAAATTTACAAGTCTATTCATCTTTCCCCTAAAATTTATGAAAAAAAAAAAGAGATATTTTTAAGAAATAAAAGGTACAGTGTTTTCATAGAATTTTTGATAAGTGCCAATATCAATGTGCCATAAGCATCCTGAGGGGGCAACGGTGCAGGAAACCTGTGTGGGACTGTGCAATTGGGTATGAGGCCTTTGACACTGAGACATATTTTTTACAGTAGGAATTGAATTCACAAGAAGTCTTTTATGCACTTGAGTGCATAAAAAGAAAATGAAAGCACCTTTTTAATGCTCTTAGGCTCTAATTCTTCCTAGACACGCTGGGAAGTCTGTATGAATAGCAGTATGTTCACTGAAGGCACTGAGGTTACTCAGTGTTAAGCAAATATAATTTTACAGAAAGAGTGGGTGGTATTTCATACAGTATAGGATCCTTGTGTTTGTTTTTAATTTCCTGTACCTTTGCTATTTCTTTCTGGTATATGTTTTGAGGACCTATGCATTTTTAATAGGTGGACCTTTTCAAAGTTAAATGTAATGCCTTTACCTGGTGCTGATCTATTTTCCATTTGATCTTAGAAATCAAACTCCTTACATGAGCTGAGTTGAAGGATTTCTGTGCATAGACAGGCAGACATGCATTACAAAGAGCTGTATATGTATATAGTTTTTTTTTTATTTTCAGTTGGACAAATTCTGTTGTTTTTCTGTGTTTTCATGAGCCTTGTATGAGGGCAACTCCAGCTTCACCAAATTTAGTTGGAGTCAGAATATGAGGATTTGAATATGTAGGAGAGCTTTTTTTTTTGTGGTACCAGAAAGTAAAGCATGAAATATGTGTTACATATCTTTAAAAATAATTATGTGTGAATCATTTTAAAAAACATTAGCATTCATATCCATCTTTTCTTTTTGTTTGTATGTACATTTTAGTCATTATTTCTGTATCGTATGCTGCTGAGCATTCAAAGTGTAGATAGGATGATTATGATGCAATTGAAACTACAAACTTGTATTTCTTTGAAGTGCTCTACCAGAATGAAAAGTCTCGAATTTTTATGAGTGTAAAATTGCTTGTATTTAAGAATATGGTGCTTTTTTCCCCACTTTACAACAGAATTGTTACCAGTGACATTTTTAGTTACCTTAGTTCCAAATTTTAATGGAAATTACATTGCTCCTCATTTACTGTAAAACATGCTTTGTGGGATAACAATAGTGCATTTGTTCCATATTTTTAAATAAAGTTGAATATCACTTGTATGTCCTTCATACAGCAGCTGTAACTTTAACCACTACTATAGTTTTAGTTAACACTAAAATAATATAGTAACTTAACACCATGAGTATGCCAGATATCTAATGTCATGACATTACACAAATCATAGTACATTTAAAATAAATAACATGATAACGTTGTATGCACTGTATAGAGGGAATAGAGAATAACAGCCTTTGATTTGGGCATTTTGTGTTACACTGCCAAACCAGAGGTGATGTTAGGTTTGATTTCCAGAGCGAGTAGCAGCCCTCAGCTTCATGCTCAACTTCCTGAAGCACCAAGCCCTGTCCTGGTATTCACCCAACTGCAGAGTTGGATGAATAAACTCATTGTCTCCTTGTTCCCTTTTTGCAAAAAAAATCCAAACCAAATCAACTAACCACAACACTAACAACAACCACCCCCCCCCACCAAATCCCAATCCTACAGAAAAACCCCTCCAAAACCCAAAAAGACCCCAGACAAACCAACCCCAAAACTTTCCTCAATTTTGAATAGTACTGTGAGTTATAGCAAGAGAATAAAAGCATGTATCTAGGCAATAAATGACAATAGTCGAGACACAGAACCCTACTGAGAGAGCAAGATTATCATCTGGCACTGTTTTCAAAGACATTTGATAGTCATCTTTGTTCACAGACTTAAAAGAGGCTATGACAGTATTTCTTCTGAGGTGTATTTTTTATAATGAATTATATAATATTATTCAAATTATTAATAATCACCTTACTGTACATACAGATATACTAAGATTGGTCTTGAAAATCTTGGTCCCATGAAGCAGTAGAATAGGGCCACTGATTTAAATGAGGACAAGTCATTCTGCAAACATGTCATCACATTTAAAATATTACTTGAAAAGATGTATTTAATCTGTCAGCTTACTCATGTGGAGGACTGGGCTCCTCACATGAAGGTTTACATTAGTTTTTCTGATGGCTATAAATGAAAATTCATGCATACCCATTGTAATACTTTGGACATGTAAAATCCATAAAATAACTGTCTTCATTGTACACATTTTCATAGGAAAAAGGAATATGTCAGTTTAAATATGTCTTAAAATTAATGTAGTCTGAATGTTATTTCCATGTGCTATTACCATATTTTCCATAATACACTAATACCTGAAGCTCAGACACCATAAGATCATTTACCTACCCTGTGTGTGAAAGCAAAAGTGAAATTTTACCTAGAAAGGCACACAAGGATTGCAAATAGTAGTTTTGCAGATGACAGGGAACAAAAAGCCCACTCTTCATCATAACCAGGAGTTGTGATTATTTCCACTGCAAGTTTGCAGTTTATACACAACTTTTCTGAGTTCTCTCTGAGATTTATTTACCTTAAAAAAAAAAAGACTGATAACCTTTTCAGATATAATAAGAGATATTCTAATTGTTTCAAGGGGGAAACACTTTTTAAATATCTGGTAGCAACAAAAATATTATTTTTTAAAATTTGTTACAGGTAATGGATGACACGTTTATGATACACTGATAATAGAATGAAAAAGAGATCATGAAATTTCACCATCCTACTCCACTCCTGGGCCCTACTGGCTTCTTTATACTAACTAGGTGCCTCAGGGCATAATTAGTATAAAGAATAACTTTATATTCTTTAAATATAAAGTTCACTTTATATTTAAAAGTGAAGTCAGGGTGAAGACTCAGAGCAGGGTCAGGCAAGCAATTCTCCAAATTCTCCAAACTCTGCATGTGCGTGTATTTATGAGGGTGGGGGAGCGTTATGCATGGACCTTCTAACTTTTTTTGTGTGGATGCAGATGAAGCCTAGTCTTCCTTTAAGCAATCTGTAAATACTCTGCTCTCACATCTGCTGTGGCCCTGGAGCTGTGGCCAGGGACATAATTTTTATTTATTTTTATTCACACTGGACTGTGGTTGTGTCTACTACGGGGTCTGCCTTTGACCTCTGACAGCCATTATTTTCCCCCCGTTCAAGTCCAACCTTGCCTTGCATCCACCTTTGCGGCCCCTCCTGTCACATTTTCCTCTCCCTTCTCCTCCAAGGAAACCCTCAAATTTCAAGGAATGGCTTTTTACAGCTCATTGTGAGCAGAAACACACATGCGGCAGACATCGCGTTTATCACCTTCATCTCTTTGCTAGCAGCAGAGAGAGACGTGCGCCGTTCAATGTGCTTCACATGGGCATCCACGGAAACTCTGTCATGGCCTACGGAGCTCCAGGCTGGACCGGAGAGAGACGTCCTCTGTTTTTCACAGTAAGGTAGCTTTTCCTGAGCTATTGGGAATCTCTTCGGTGTGGCAGGCTGCTACGAGTGCAACAGTTTGACGTAAAAATATACTTTTGCTGTCTTGGGCCAGCACTGTTCAGTGCCCTACGTGCAGCCCCGGGGTCACCTGCGGTACAGCCCGTGCGGCTCTCGTCCGCCCGGCTGTGGGCCCCAGGGCAGCCGGCAAACAGCCGGACCTCTGCAGAGCCTCGTGTGGCGAGGGGCAGCTGCCACCGACGAGCTGCTTCAAGAACAGCCGTCCCCGGGTGCCCCGAACGCCCTGCGGCTGCAGCTCCGCTCCGCACACCGGGTCTCCAGCGAGGAAGGGCGGGTGCCGGCAGCAGCGGCCCGGCCC
>VZRH01001066.1:0-42004 GCA_013397555.1 Urocynchramus pylzowi | reverse complement strand
CGCCCGCCCTGCCGCCGCCGCGCCCGGGCCGCTCCCGCCATGCGGCTCTGGGTGCTCCTGAGCCTGCTGCTGCTGCAGGAAGCGCTGCCACACGGTGAGCCGCCGCCCCGACGGGTCCCCCCGCTTTGCGAGGCGCCGCCGGCTTCCCTTTTCCCAGCCGTGCCCGGGACAGGAGCGGGAGCCACCGCGGGAGGGGGCGGCGGCGGGGCTCCCGTCCCGCTGGGCAGAGGCGGAGGGAAGGTGGGTTGCTCCCACCGTGTGCGGCCAGCCGGTCGCCGAAGCCTTCAGGAGAAAACGCTGATTTGGGTTTGGGTTTTGGGGAGAGGCGTTCGCGGCAGCCCCGGCTGCTCCTGCCGCCCGCTCTCTCTGGGTAGAACGTTCAAGTCCACATCCAGTCCCGTGTGGCGCCTGAGGAGGGGACGGTGCTGGACGTGGGACAGCGTTGGACGCGGTGCTCGGATTTAAAAAACAACCCCAAAAAAATTTGGCTTTCTACATCGTTGTCTGACGGAGAGCATCGAACTTTACTTATAACTTGAGTAAAGTTATGAGAAAAGTTCTCATAACTTTTTTTTTTTTTCACAGCTGCTTCAGGCTGTGAGAAAGTCTTGGTGGGGAAGGGACATTCGTAACAAATTCTTGACTTACGTAGACTTTAACTAGCAAAAGGGAGGCTCTTTCCCTGTTGCAAAATGTGAATGAACTTATTAATACTTATTCGGAAGAAACAACAAAAAAGTAATTCCATTGTTTTTCACCGTGGAAGGGCTTGGGGATCAAGGCCTATGTAGCCCATGGAAGGGTTTGTAGAGAAATCAGAGGCAGGCTCTTAGGTGTGTGGTGAAAGGCAGAAGCGGTCACCACAAGTACTTTAGTAGGTCATAAGGAAACCATTCTTAAAAGAACATAAAAAATCCTCCACCCTAAGAACTGTTAAACACAGAGAGAATTTGTCAGAGGAGACTGTAGAGTCTCCAGCCTCTGTAAAGTCAGAGCTCAACTGGACATGGCTCAGAGCAGCTGAACAGAGATGGGAAGGGAATTCCAGAAGCCTTTTCCAGCCTAGTTTTTCTCACAACTACATGCAGAGGAATTGCACTGTGGATCAGATTGGTGTGGAAGAGGATTTCTGCTGAAAGATCTGGTCTGTGGGTATACCACATCAAGAAAAGTGTTTTCTATTTGAGAAGTAGACAATAAAAACACAGAATAAGAAATGAGATGTAACTTGGGCTACAGAAAGATTTCCCAAGTCTATGTTTTTGTCAGTTGTCATGTTTATACTGAGGTGTGACTGGGTGCTTCCCACTCTGCCATCCAGAAGCTTAGCAGTGGGAGAAAGTAATCAGGCAAATTTAGTAAGAGTTTCTTGTGTAAAGCTAAATGTAAAAGTCTTAATGTTGGAATTGTAATTTCAAAATAGTCTTCCTAATTTATCTTATACTAATTTATGAACTGCTGAAATATGCCCCTCCAGATTGTCTCTGTGTTCGGATGATTAACTTTTCGTTTGAGGTATCACAAATGATGAGATGCATCCAGCTTGTTCTGTTACGTTACTTGTAATCACAAAGACTCTTTCCTTGTATAGTAATCCTGCTGGTTAATTATACTTTATGGTAATCTCACACTTAATTTATTTTCACCTCAAGGAAGAATTAATCAGTATAAATTGAGAGAGTTTTCAGTCTCCGATGATACCAAGATGTAGCGTGAGGCCTGCCTTGTGGAGTGGGTATGTCTGGTGGACAGTGAACATGACTCCTTTGTAGCTGTGGGAGACCAGGCTCACACACTGCCTCTCAAGTTCTCTGGGCTGAGACTTGAAGATCAGGGGCCTTCTCGAGTTACAAGCTGTGCAGCTGTGAGACCAGTGGAATGTGCATGTGGAGATAGGTGATGTCTCATAAAATCAAATGCTTTTTAGGATTATATCTCTAACACCTATTTTGAATTGTTGTGTGTGTGACATTTGTGAGAACAAGGGGCAGACATTGAAGGATAGGGTAAGACAAATGTGAACCAGGAGCAAAAGTGCTGTATGATATATTTGGCATATGGATGCATAGTCTCCTACTTTGGCATGATGAGGTATTAGGGACCCAAATGTACTGTTGCAGCTGAAATTACTACAGTGCCTCTTAGAACTGACTTTAGGAGCTGATCAGTGGTAGAAATGAGGCATTTTCTCAATTAATATTTTTCTAAGTCTTAATTTTATTATATTTTTATATATAATAAGAAATGCTGTTGCACTAAAGCAGTGCAACGTTAGGCAGTGCAATGTTATTGAGACAGTGAGGGCTCAGTGCATACCTCTAGTGAGACAGTGAAATATCCCAAACGTGGCATATTCATGTGCTTGCATAAATGGGTGAATTGAGTTTGTTCCCTTTCTTGGGAAAGTCTTGCAGATTGGGTAAGTAAATTGAGGATTCTTGGTGATGGCTTCTGTGTTCCTGGAGGGATTTGATTGTGTGTCCTCTTTACCTTAGGTGATACTGTACAGTTAATTTTGTTACCTGGCATAGAAAGACTTTATTCTGAAGAAGACAGGATTGTGAGGTGCAGAAGTGGTGCTGTCAGTAGATATCTGGGCAGACTTACAAGGGAGTGTTGGGAAGGAGCACGGCTACAGCTTTCTTGCAAACTCACCTGTCTGGGAGGTGCAACAGAGGCAGAACCAGGTTTTCTGTGTAGGAAGATAAAAGCTCATCTGATGTGTTTCCTGAAATGCCCCTGCTGTCACCTTCAGGGAAATACAAGGTCAGGCAGACAAGGCTCTCACGGAGCAGCTAAGAGTGTGGTGTAGGAGGAAAGTGTTCAGAGTTGCTGAACTGCAGAAACATGAAACAGAGGGAGCTTGTGTGGAGAGAAAAAACTTAATCTTGAGAAAATCAAAACCAGGCTTCTGGCACTTAAAACTGAAAAGCTTTCAATTGGAAAGTCTTTAACAGTTTCTTAAAGGCAGAGTCTTAGGTGTGGCAGAACACACAATATGGGATGAAACATTTAGTAGAGGTGATGTTGCAGGATCCATGTGCCTTTGAAATAATGTCAGGATCGAGGCTGGCAAAAAGTAGTGGAAGTGTCAAAGAGTAGTTTGAACAAATTTCAGTAGGGTTTGATGGGGAAAAAAAAAGAAGAAGAATGTCTGAACCAAGGCTTGTGTGCTGCTACGGAGTAATCTGGAAAGTTCAACAAGGAACTGGAATGGCCAATTTGAAATGGGAATGCTTATTCAAAAGGCCTATCAGGCCCGTCAGTGGAACCTCCCAGTACTAGGGCACAGTGGTGTTTTGGAATTCCATTAAGATGGAATAGCTTACCCAAGGGAGAAGTGGCAGTATATGTTGAAGAAAACTTCAGTATTAAATCTGTTTCCTGGTTGGTTTTGGTGGTAAAAGTCATCAGGACTGAAATACCAGCCCTGTGGAGAAGAACCATCCTGGTAACTGACCACCCAATGTGTAATGCCTGCTCTGCTAAGGAAAATCAGAGGGGCAGCAAGGACTGGATAGAAAAGCAAAAGGAAGAATAACTTCCCTCACATGGGCTGGGTCACACACATCGAGGTGTGGTGCAGAATGCAGTTATTTAGATGCCGGAAATAATGACTTAGAGCTGCTATTCAGAGAGCCCCTCAGAAGGGCAGCAATTCTTGACTTGCTCTGGAGCAGTACTCAAGTAATTGGATTCAGATGTTGTTGTGGAATGGCCTGACTGTAGTTCTGATATTCTTGCAGGAATAATAAAAGACAAAGAATCCACTGATGTGTTTAATTTTGGAAGGGGGAATTACATAAGAGAAGGAGGTTCCTTAACTCACATGTGGGTTAAATACAAAAACCAGAATGAAGCAGACCAAAAGAGTTTGAGAAACAGCATACAAAAGGATAAAACCAGCCATAAATCCTTTTTTCTTCTTTTGTTGTACCATAATGGGGCAGGGAGACATGGCTGCAGAATTTTTATGATTGGTAGAAATGGGGGATAAGAAAAAGCATCTATAGAAAGTGAAATTCAAAAATTTATCTGTGTGCACCCATGTTCACTGTGGAGGTGCTTAGAGAAATTTTAGTAGCAAATGGTGACATGATAAGCATAGAAGAAATGTAGAGTGCAGTATCCTATGAAGCACTGTAAGAGCAGGCTCTGAAATAGAATTTTTCTCTATGGGGATAATCATTAGAGGGCATCTCATTAACATGCCAAAAGAATCAGTGAGAGAGAAAATTAGCTACAGAAATTGTTTAAGTGCCAAGATTTTATGATATACACCTGAGGTGTGAAAGAAATTTGAATCTGAAATTGGTGAAGCCTTAACCGAGGTCCATAGCTTGTCATTACCATCTTTTTCCAGAGAAGGGCAATGAAGCTGGTGAAGGGTCTAGAGGGCAAGTCCTGTGAGGAGTGGCTGAGGGAGCTGGGGTTGCTTGGCCTTGAGAAAAGGAAGCTCAGTGATGACTTTATCACTCTCTATAGCTACCTGAAAGAAAGTGGTAGCAAAGTGGGGTTTGGCCTGTTCTCCCAGGCAGCAAGTGACAGGATGAGAGGACAGAGCCTCAGGCTGGGCCAGGGGAGGTTCAAGTTGGACATCAGGAGGAATTTCTTCACAGTAGGCATGATTACACATTGGGATGAACTGCCAGTGGAGGTGGTGGAATCACTGTCCCTGAAGGTGTTTAAGGAAAGACTGGATGGCACTTAGTGCCATGGCTTAATTGACATTGTGGCTTTTGGTCAAAGGTTGGACTCTGGGATCTCAGAGGTCTTTTCCAATTGAATTGATTGTGATATCACTGCATATCACTATATCATATAACTATACCTTGCCAGGGAAGTGGAATATCCCAGTATTTTACAGTATTTGGGGGAGGTAGAAGCACAAAGCCAGATGTCTGTAAACTGAACTGAAGGATTGCTGAAAAGTCAGTATGGCTTTGGCATGACTGCCTTTTTCTTTCTTTCTTTCTTTCTTTTTTTTTTTTTAAGAAACTTCGTTCTTCAGATCTGCTGAGGTTCTCTGAGGACTTTTTGTAACAGTGTGGCCATGGATGAGTTGGATTGATGTACTTGGATTCCCAAAGGCTTTTATTAAGCCTATTGTAAAAAAATTCCTTGGGAACTGATGTGCTGTGATACAAGGGAAGACCTCTCATGGAACAATAAATAGCTAATGGGAAATAAAGAGTAGGAATTAGTCTTTTTACCATATGGATAAAATTGCTTTTATCCAGTTGAATTTAACAGGGATCTTTTAAGGCACATGCTTTTCAGCATATTTAAGTATCTGTTAAAAGAAAAGAAAACTCAGTAAAGAGTTGTAGAATGATCTCTCAATTTTCAAGGACTGGGCAGGGACAGGGAGAAGAGGATTTCAAGTTTCATGTTGGTAGACACTAAATAACACAAACTGTTCTAATTTCATGTGTGCCTTGGGTTTCTACTTATGAATTTTCAACCAATAGTTCCTACTTAGGAAAGTGGTCTTGGACTTATACTTGGTTATTTTAAAAAAAGTCAGCTCCTACTATTGTTATTTTGAAAAGTAATGAGCTGTTTAGACAGGAAAGAAGACACCATTAATATGTGCTACTAGATCTGAGCATACCTTGAACCTGGTGTACAGTCTGCTTTTGTGTTCCTGCCATCACCCAAATGTGGTGTAGCTGAACTGTTGTAAGATGCATATTCTTTTCAGGAACAATTAGAGAAGGACTTGTGAGTCTGGAAAGAAAATGAGTCAAAACTGATCAAGTTTTGTTAAAGTATATGTGTTGGGGAGAATGTTGTTGGAGAAACATGGATATTTATTTATTTAATACAAAAACTAAAAGGAATCCAGTATATGTGTCTAATTTGTGTAATTTTCAAAGCTGACCAGACAAATCAATGAAGAAGAACATCCTAGGAATGGGATATAATAAAAAAGTATGAAAAAAACGCCAAAACTAAAACCAGCCAAGCACAATAAAATGATGACAGCTGTGGTTCACACACCCCTTGAGCTAAAGGTTCTTGGAAGCTTAGGAGAGCAGTATCAAAGGAGCAGAGATGGTTGCCCTGTTCCCTGACTGGCATCTGACACTAGGTGGTGTCAGTGCAAATAATTTTGGCCTGACCTACTGTTACCTTTCTTATGTAATGCAAGGAAAAAATGCTACAAATTCCTACTTTTTAAATTAGTGCTCACAAGGCACCGTGTTGTTTAAAAGAAATGTGTCATACATCAGCCTGGACTTGGAGATGTCAAAGCTGACACAGCACAAGGTGTCCAGCTGGGGTTTGAGGAGTGTCACAGGAGCCATCAGTGGAAGAAATCTGGAAGTCCTGCTGTTCGTACTGGCAGCCTGTACCAGTTTTAATTCTGCTGAGTGTATGAGTATGCTGAGTTTGTCATTCCAGAGGGAGCCTGTTGATTGATTTGTACAATGAAATACCTCAGCGTTTCCATGTGGAAAACAAGAATTAGCTGTCAGGCACAGTTAGTGGCATTTCTGGTGTCTGGCAAAAGTAGTTTTAGGCTTGTCTCACAAAAGGGCTGTGCTTCCTGATGTCAGTTAAGTTGGAATTCTTTTGTTTGTTTTTATTTTTAAACTTTTGAGATACCTCACTTTTTCTTTCTGTTTCCTTTGTTTGTTAAGGCAACTGGGCATCCCTGTTGTCTCTAAGAGGTAATGAAATCTCTTTTGTTTAGCCTGGAGAAAAGGAGACTCAGAGGCGACCTTATCACTCTCTACAACTCCCTGAGAGGTGGCTGTGGTGAGCTGGGGGTTGGTCTCTTTCACCAGGCAGCACTGACAGAACCAGAGGACACAGTCTCAAGCTGCATCAAGGGAAATATAGGTTGGATATTATGAAAAAGTTTTTTACAGAAAGGGTAATAAAGTTCTGGAGTGGTCTGCCCGGGGAGGTGGCAGAGTCACCATCCTTGGATGTGTTTACAAAAAGATTGGATGTGGCACTGGGTGCCATGGTTTAGTTCAGGTGTTAGGGCAGGGTTGGACTCGATGAGCTTTAAGGTCTCTTCCAACTTAGTGATTCTGTGAATTTTGTAAATAAGATTCTGTCTTCATCTGAACTGTCAGAATAAATGGCTTTTATGGAGAAGTGACAAGTAAATCACCTTCAAGTGACTGAAGTATCACTTGCATTTCAGTAATTACTGTAAACTAAGGAAACTTCATCACTATTAGTATTTTATCAATTGTTGTGACATTCTGCACTTGTGAGTTCTTCATGTGTCCCTTATGGAAGTGTGGTGTGTGAAGAGGTCATGAGAAGTGATGGGCACGTGACGTGAACGTGGAGAGCTTGTGTAGCATTGAGTGCTGCATGGCAATGCCAGGAGGAGGAAATGACAAAAGTGGCTGCAGATAGAAGTGCTGTATTTCTTTCCCTTACCATTTGTAAAGTTTTCATACCTTGCATATTTCTCTGTTAATGTAAGTATAGATTTTCCACATGTTCTTGAAAGCTCTTTTTTTTTTTTCCTTTTTCCTCAGGAAAATGGGTCATGGCAGAGTTCAAAAACTTAAGGAAATTAACTCTTACTAAGTTCTGTGCATCTTTTCTAGGGAGAACAAAACTTATTCTCAGGGATAATAAAGAAAATTTTTTTCCCCAAAAGACTATATAAACTTTTTCTAATCAGTAACATTGCCTTCTTTATTTTATCAGTTATTGGACAGCCTGTGAAGAGTAAGCGTCCCAAAGAACCCGGAGAAAACAAAATTAGGCCTGTTAACAAGAAAGTAAAACCCAAGAATCCCAAAATGAAGGAGAGAGAGTCTGTGGACTCCTCTTTGAAGTCCCAGTCCATACTGACACAGGTGATGGATAAAGGTCATTTCCAGAAACTGGCTGCCACCTTAAGCCTGGCTGCAGGACAAAGCATAGAACTGCGATGTAAGGGGAGTAATGTTACTTGGAACTATCCTTCTTATTTAGACACCTTTAAAGACTCCAGACTCAGGTAAGCTATTTTTCATTTTTTGCGGGAAAAAATCCAGAACTTTTTTTCTCTTACTGGGTTCAACACCACTGGTGTTTCTGGTTGTTTGTTTATTTACATTTTTACAATCATGATGTTCTGTCTCATAGTTTTTAGTGTCCGCAAAAAGGATGAGCAACTTTTTTAGTCATCACCAGTTACTGCCTTGTAATGTACACTGTGGGATGGTCTTACAGCATGTGGACTCCGTTTCCTTCAGATGAATCTAAAATGAAGATGATGTTCACCATTGTGATCCAGCCACAAACAAGGAACCACATTAGGCTTGGTCCAAAGTAAAACTCTCAAAATGTGTGTGGATGTCAGGTGCTCACTACCAACTGTGTTGCTCTGCAGAGACCTGCTCGTGTTGGGCTGTACTGGTTGCTAATGTGGCTACCAGGTGAGGTAGTAAGGTTAATTTCCTGAAGAGACTCAAACCCCCATCTCTTAACTAGCAAAAAATACACCAGCCTTCAGGAGCAAGTGAGAGTAGTGGTTCAGTCAGTGTTGCCTTTGCGTGCAAAACAAAATTGCAGGGCTTGTGTTGCATCAGAGTTTGATGCTGAGGGTTGTCACTTTAAATCAAGCAAAGCTTTTCCTTTCATCTTGTGACATCTTAATGAAAACCATATAAAGATTTGTTAGAGCAGGAAGAGGAACTGACTGCCCCACCATCTGAGTGTCCTGTTGCTCTGAATGTCTTTTCTAAGACTCTCCCTCCTGGTTTTTCAGGATAGTACACATAGCTAAATGTAGATTAAATGCAGTAATTTAGTTCTGTATTAGAAAGAGCAGGGGCATATAAGGAGCTTAAGGATGTCTTCCACAGGCATTTTATTGCTCTGAGAAGTGTTTGTTTGCACCAGCTGTTTTATGGAGTCCGTGAAGCATTGTGAGTGATACCCAAAGAAAGAGCTGGTAGGAGCTTTTCTTGGATTATTAGGTGAGAAGGGCACAGAGGTTTGAGTCAAGATGTCAGCTGCTCCTGTCCTGTTGTTCCTAAATTCAGTACAAGTGTATGCTCTCGCTAAGTCACTCAGGTTATCTGAATCTCAGTGATCTATTCACTTACTTACAGGTGTGATGTTACCTTAAAATCACTCCCAGTTAATTAATTTTTCAGATACACTATTCTTCTTTCCACTTCTCTTTCCCAAGGGGAGTGTTGATGAATGGCAGTTACCCACTGTGATCTCTAGCACATCCTCCTGTAATCCATGAGCCAGTTCTCTGTGCAATTGTTTGCTTGTCCCTTGTTGGCTGAGGTGCTCAAGGACTCCCCTGGCTGAGTGCAAAGCTTCTGCCACAGTAAGTTAAGCTGGTTCCTGTTGTAGGCTTATCACAGCAATATCTGTCAGAAGATCTTGTGGCCTCTTTAACCTGCTGCTGCTTATTCTTTTTCAAGGAATACTGTTCTATCCAGGTTTCTTTCAGCAGGTGGCGTTTATTAGCTGCAGTACAGACCTGGCCTCTCAGCAAGCCAGAGCTGGATGAGCAAACCAGCAGGGAGTGTGTGTGTATGTGGTGGTGGTGGTCATTCTCAAGTCTATCTTAATGTTTTGTGCATTTGCAAATAGATTGCTGGCACGGTTTGGTCCTGTAGACCTCCAGGCCATGCCATCTGAGTGTCAGAATCTGGCACTGAGGAGGGCAGGGCAAGTATTGAGGGTCTTTTGAGAGGAATCTGAATGCTTCTTATTGACTGTCTGTTCCTCTCATGCAAAATTAAGTGTTCTCTGTTGATGCATGTGGAACAAAATACAAGAAATTGAGATAGTTTGGGAAAACAGAAAAAAGGTATTTATGTCATGATTGTGTAATTTTCTGTTTTCCAGTTGGCAGTAGTTTGGGATCCTGTTGCTTCAGCAATTTACGTTTTTGTACTCAGTCAAGTTAACAGTAGTAATTTAACCATACAACAAAAGTCAGTTATGCCACACAAAATAAGTGCTATAAAACATTTTGACTGGCTGGATGTAACTTGCCTAAGTATTTATTTTCTTTTAGAAGTATGGCATATACTTAAGGATCTGTATTGAAATATAATGGTCATTGCTTTTGAAATTAGTTGTTAAAGCTAACAACTTTTAACAACTGATGATTTAGTCAAACCCAGCCTTACTTTAACAACTTTTTTAACTTTTCTTGTTAAAAAAGTTGTTAAAGTAAGGCTGGATTTGACTAAATCATCAATTTTGAATGCAAGCAGAAGATCCTAAAATTAACTAGAGGAATTGAAAACATAGATTAGAAGCAGATTTCAGAGTCACAGAATAGTAATAATTTACAGAGACATTGACCACAGAATCCTGTGCAGTTACATTTTCATCACGTTTTTAGCATGGCTTTGATAATTATCTCAAGGTCTTTGCTGTAGTGCTAATAGGTGCCTATGAAACAAACCCTGCTCTGTAGAACGTGAAATTTGAAATTTGTGTTCTGGGGTTTCACAAAGGTTTGATGGAGTTTAACTGGAAGTACCATAAAGGTACCATGTGTACCTTTACATAGCTCAGTTGGCGGCTTTCGTAGGTGAGCTGGCACCAGAAAAGGTCAGCAAAGCTATGATCTTTCAAGAGGTGCTTAGATCTTCCTCATGGCATATGAAAGACCATGCACAAGACCAACTGCAATAGGAAAATTAAAAAAAATTGTTAATGCATTACCTTCATTATTTTAAAACAAAATTATTAATGTAGGGCAGAGGGAGGAGACTCAGAAAAATTATTAGCAAATAATAACCTAGAGCAGAAACTGTTTAATCATCTAGGTCTAATATCTTCTAACATTTTTTGAGTACTTACAGACCAAGTGTAAGATAATCCCCTCATTACCAGTTAGTGAGGTGTGGGGGCAAAACCCAAGCTGATTAACTGGGCTGGGCCTTTTTTACCTTAGATTTCCATATGGGTCTTGCTGGACTTGGGGCACTGGTGCAAACCAGAATTGATGGCAGCAGCAGGGGGACATGATGAGACCAAGAGGAGGTAATGGAAAATGAAGAAGGAGTGGGTTGGTGGGTTGGTTGCCAGAGGAAAAGTGAAAAGGAGGAGAGACACTGGTGATGAGATCCCTGCATTTGCTGGGTACTAATGACTACAGTTCTTCTGTTCATAGCAACAGATGCTCCGGCATCCAGTTCTTAGTTTTCCCCTAAATAATAGAAGGTATGTGCAAATTCAACTTCTCTGGCATTTTGGCTTGCAACTAGTCAAATTTAACATCAATGTCATGTATTTTCTGTGGGTGGTTACTAAAAGAAGTAGGGATAAAACCCAGATGTTTTGCCTCCATGCTATGCTTACTGCATTTTTAACTCACCCATATGGTAAGGAGAATACAGCAATCTGGAGGAGAATATGCCTTTTCTAAAGAGGAAGATTTTAATTAGAAAAGCCATTTCTGTAGTATCAGTGGCTATGCTTTCATTGAATTTGTCCTCGTAGCTGTACTCTACAACCTGGTAAATAAAATATTTTACTTGCTGTACTAGAGAGTCTCAGTTTTTAATAGGTCTGGAGCTGTCACATGTGCTAAAATTACCATATCTGAGGGAGTGAGAGATGCCTTGTGAAAGGAGGAGGAGGACTCTTTGGCTGCTTCTTGCTGAGATGGAGCAGAAATTCTGCCTTTCCACTACTGTAAATGGAGTACGCAACAGTACACACTGAAACAATTTACTTAGCTTTAGAGATTGTAGTGAGCCCTACAGCTCTGAGAGAAAGCTTGAATCATGTAAACATGGTTCCTAGCTTAAGGACACACACAAGCTTGCTGCACAACTTCAGAACTAGCCTTTTATCTGTAATGCTCTCCTGCTTGTGCAGCACTTAAGTACTTTTTGTCTGAAAATTTTGTGCTCTGGCTAACTGGCCAAAAACATTGGTGGTGTTAGTAGTCAGAGGTTGCTCTTGCACCCCAGCTGGCATGCTGTTTTGTAAGACTCTGAATAACAAATTAATGACTGGAGGCTCACCCAGAAACTGGATCTACAACATATGAGAGGGATGAAAATAAAAATAAGGGCAGGCATATTTTCCTTTTACTAAAGCTTTATAGCAGAAAGCTGCTCTGACTTCACACAGTCTCTGTGCTGCCTGGTTGGAGCATGGGTCTCCCCTGCTGAAGACCAGCTGCATTTGACTGTCTGATAAGTAAACTGACATGAATTGGGGCTGCTCTGATGGAAGAAGCTGGGGCAAACAGCTGGACATGCATCAAATGTACATTTTTGTGAGAGGAGGGTGTCTGGACAGGAGCACTCTCAAATATTGAGGAAACTGGGTGTGGTGGGGGCCAGAATTAGACTGAAATTAGACTGCTTTCACTGAATGCAGTGAATGCATCCCACAGGCTTAGTGGGATGTTGGTTGTGCTCATGTGTATTACTGAATTTGATTTTGCTGCTTGTGCTTTGAAGTTTGAAAGCTAAGGATTTTTTTCTTGTGTAAAACAGCAAGATGTTATGTTCCTGTCCTAGTGAAAGTGTATTTGAGATAAGCTCTCTTTTGTCAGTATGAATGCAGCTACTTGAGAGGAATTTGGCAGATGCTCTTTGAGTGATG
Source organism: Urocynchramus pylzowi (assembly GCA_013397555.1). Taxonomy (NCBI): domain Eukaryota; kingdom Metazoa; phylum Chordata; class Aves; order Passeriformes; family Fringillidae; genus Urocynchramus; species Urocynchramus pylzowi. The sequence continues at coordinate 29,440 of VZRH01001066.1, read as the reverse complement.
CTATGTACACTGTCTTTATATATACTTTTATTATAAAATATATTTTAGCTTCTAAATGTGGCATAGTTTTCTGGCAAGAAATCTTCTGAACTTTAAATAAAGTTTAATAAGATGAGTGTATGGAATAAGATTTTTGGGCTACTTATCTAGTTTCTTTAAACAGTCTGGTAATGTTTGTATATACAAATTTTTGTATATGTACAATGTTTGTATATTTTTACTTTATGACATCTACAATACAGTAAAGTTTTGGCTTTTGGGTCAGATTTCCCAGCATCTAAAATACTAATGAAATACTAATGAAATTATAAGTTACCCTGGAAATATTGGTCAGCTGCAGGATTTACCATTTATACTTTATTTTATATGGCCTGTTTTGTCTGCTTAATATGGTCATGTCTCGGGTTTCAACACTTGCGCTCTCTGATGCCAGGTTTTGTTATTGCATGTTTGTGGATGACTACCTTGCTAGGTTATTACTGAATAACTTCTTCACAGTTAAGAAGAACACACTGTACAATAATTAATTAACTGTGACCTTATTTTGCTATCTGTTGGGATTTCAAGCTATAGCTCAGTGTCTGCATTAATGATTGGAGGCAAAAGAGTTCTGGTTTCTCTGTATTGTAGACATTTAGTACTTGATCCTTGGAAAACATTTTGTTCTGAGGTAGTCATATAGTGTGAAATGTGAACTGTGAAACTAAATAGTAATAATACAGACTAGGACATGTTTTGGGTTTATCTTTTCTTCCTTTTGGGTATGACACACAGCATGTTCTCTTGCACAGATAGGAATCTCTCAAAAGGTATCCAAAAACTGAAGATAGTTTATAGTGTAAAGTAGTGTATATATTAAAAATGGAAAGGCTACTGCACCATAATTACATGATTCTAAAAAATGGAATCAGACAAGGTTGTGTAGGACAAGTACATTAGTGGGTAGGAATTGTGATTTGCCTGTTTATTGAGGCAGGCCTCAAAACTGCCCTGTGGTGGATCCATGTGTGTGTATGTTGATGTGGATCTAATGGTGTCTGAGGGCTTACTGGAAAAGGCAGTTCTCACTTACCTCTGTTTGAGGTGTGCATTTGGTGTGCTTTCAATCTCTAAGCTGCTGGCCTGGCTGCAGGCTGAATATTGGGTTATGTGAACTGCTGCTTGTGATTGCTGGTAATTGTGCAAACTGCTAGCAGAGCACCTGGGGACTCAGAACTTTGGGAAACATGCAGCTGAAGTGGTGGCCTCTGTTTAAACAGTTACTTTGCCTGCAATGGACAGTTAAGCAAAACTCTTAAAAAAGGATAAAAATTTCTTCAAAGATGCTAATCCCAGAAAGAAATGATTCAGGTATGTGCCTTACAGAATAACTGCCACATTAGTAAGAATTAGGAGGGTAATAAACATTCAGAAAACCCATGGTTGAATGAGTAGGAGAGCTGTTCAGACTTCCTGCAAGCTGTGTATTTGTCCAAATCCCTTTTAAAACAGTAAAAAGAAATTCATTATCAAACACCTAAACTTGGAAAAATAATTCCTGACTTGGTTAGAAAAGAAATTACCTAGTAACTCAATGTCTTGCAAAGGAAAGAGGGAACCCTTCATGACCTAGATCCGCTACCATGAGAGGCAGCTGGTTGAAAAGAACATTTTTAAGGGTCGGAGCAGCAGCAGAGTCACGTGGCTGTGCTGACAGGATTCCCTGAGAACTGGTACTTTTGAGTCATTGCTTTTGCAATATATCAAAAGTCAACCCAGTAGACTGCCAACCACACCACCATCTGGCTGCCAGAAAGAGCCAGGAAAGCAAACCGTAAAATAGATTTAAAAAGAACAATATGAGACTGTAGCTGCTGTATTTGATAAGATAGGACCTTTGCCTCTTAGAATAATTGTCAGTATCTATGTAAATGTCTACATATTTATAAATATTTGGGCATTTACAAATGTCAATCCACTGAGAGATGTGCTTGGGAAGTTGAGGAGAAGGAAAAAAAAAAGCAAATCAAGTCTAAAATAATCACACAGGCTGAATTTTGTGTAGTTACGTGATGGCACTGCCAGTACACCTCCAGCAGTTCTCAGGGTCATGCTCTAAAATAGCCAAGGGATGTGGAGGAAACTCCAGTGAGGTGACTTAAACCACAGGAGTAGGTGATGAAAAATGACTTAACCTGCAGGACAAATGCAAGCTGAGGTTGCAGCTCTTTGCAATTGGAAACTTGGACCAGTATGTTAAAAATTGGTAAAGCATTCACACTGAAAGCAGGCAGAAATTATTAAACAATCTCTCAGTAGAATAGCTGGTTCTAACTATTTGTCAATTATCTTTGTTAGATTTTATTGAAGCAGTGTTACAGTATTGAAAAAGGAGTGAGATGCATGTGGGTTCACTTGTAGAATGAATGAAAGGGCTATACTATACATGGACAAACTAGGACAAAACATAGATGAACATATGGCCTAGAACAGTCACAGCCCAGTTTCAAAATGGAGACTTGAAAGAATCCAAAAATGAGCTGGACAAGACAAAAGCTTACAAGCTCTTGTATGTAGTTAAAATCAATAAAACTGCTCATGTAGACAGTGTCTGCTGGAGCAAAGGGGAAGTTGCAGCAGAGCTCTGAAAGTGAAGAGTGGTCAGCTGCAGAGAAGGAATAAAAAAATCAAAAGTGGAAATGAGCTGACAGAAATATACAAGGAAATACATCTGTGCTTGTCTCTGCCTTTTGTTTTTATTTTTCCACAGCATAAAGCAGCTTGACAGGTACAGTCAGCTGATCCTTGCAAACTCCACTGCTGCAGACACAGGTGAATACAGCTGCTGGCTTCAGCTGTGCAATGGTAACAAATGCAGGAAGGATGAGACTAAAACAGGGTCAACATACATCTTTTTCACAGGTAATTAACTCACTGGGGGATTATTAATGGCAATATATTTGCTGGTAAGACAAGAATAAAGCTACATCAGTGATTTCATTGTCAAGATTTTACTGCCATAGTTTTCTTCTATTTTTAGTGGATGTTAATGAAGACATTGCTGGTGGGCAGAAAATTACTTGCTTAGTGTGATTTTTTTGAGTCCATTTTCCCTCACATTATGCAAAATACCCAAAGTAATGGATAATGCAATGAAAAGCACATACCTTGTAACACACTTTCTGAGGATTTTCTACAAAATAAATAAAAATGTTTTAATTCTTGAAAATGTGTCTTGATAAAGAAAATAAATCTCTGCAGAAGATTCATTTTGTCATGGCATTCAGATGACCCCATGGACTCTCCCCCACTGCCACTTCATTCCAGTTACTTGCACTGCCTTAAAAAACTCGATAAGGCCACAGTTTCTCTGGGGAGTCATTGTAGCATGTTGAGAGGCAAAACACTCTTCAAGTGCATGTGATGTCCCCCACAGCCTGTGCTGCTGCTTGGTACAACAGAGCTGAAATCAAATGGTTCATTTTTTCTTCTGGGAACTGTTCTGAATAGTAAAACAACCTTTGATGCCTCATTAGAGATAAAGTATTCATGGCTAGAAAATGTTTCAGTACAAAATGTTAAGATAGGATTGCTTAAAATACATTTTGGAATTAAATTGGACCATGAGAAAGAAGAACCTAATGTTTTTAAGATAGAGAAAAGGCTGGAATAAGCTTTTCAGTCAAATTATTATATAAATGCTCGTGCTAGAAAGAGAAATTTCAGATTTAGATTTCCAAGAAGCATTCCAATTATGGAAATACTCCTTAACTATGATTCTGAGGGCACTAAATATTTCTTCTACTTAGGACAGTAAATCAAACATTTTGACTAAAAGCATAGGTATAAAAAGTGTGTAGCTTCAAAAAGTATCTTTTTCTAGTAGTCCTTATCTTACCAGTGGTGATGGGATCCAGATAAGTATTTGGAAGCTTACTAAAAGACATTCCAAAGATTTTCTTAAGATTAAAAAAAATACTTTGTTTTTATTTTCAATTTAGTGTTTTTTAATGCAATGTTCTTTTTTCTTTCGTATGTGCACATTAAAATTAAGCCAAATGTTTAAATGTTGCTCACAGCTATTTTCTCTTGTCAAATGTGCTTTTCTTTCTGTTAAACCAAGATGTAATTATTTCTGTAATTATGTCAACTCTTCTGCACAGACAAAGAGGAACTTTTTGTACCTACTCCCAGTTATTTTGAGATTGTCTACCTGAACCCAGACAAACCTGCAGTCATCCCATGCCGTGTTACTACTCCTTCAGCAAAAGTGACTCTTCACAGGGAATTTCCAGCAGAAGAAATTGAAACAGATGGAACTGATATTATTTATGATGCAAAGAAGGGTTTTGTCTTCCAGCACCCTACTTCTGATCATAAAGGTATTGTCTACTGCAAAGCAGAGTCACAGGGAGCACCTCAGATTTCCATCAAATATCACCTACTCTATGTGGAAGGTAAAGTGCAGTTGTCTCTGTGCTTAAATTGACTCTTCTGCTGACGCTAGGAAAATAATTTTTAGAAAGTGAAATAAGTAATGTAATGAGAGTTTTAAAATCTTGATCAAAAGTATATGTGATAAAACATTTATCAGGTTTAAATTCCAGCAAGTTTCCCAGTTTGGAGGGGAAAGTTGCAGGTGTAAAACACCTGTTGCATTGAACAGACTGAGTCAAAAACTGACTCTCAATTTTATCAGTGTGTTTAACTTCAGCAGCTAATTTTTTGTTTCTAATCACTGTCTCAGTTCCCAGGGGCCCACCCTCAACCACAATTGCGGTGTCATCCAGTAGAGCCGGCCTCAGTGACAGAGTTCATGTCGTCTGCACAGTCCTTGGGGAGCCAGATGTGGATGTCAGCTTCAGGTGGCAGTATCCAGGGCAAGAGGTAAGAGGTGTATGCCCTGCCTGAAATGGCTTGTTCTTCACAAAGGCAGCATTTTGAATGCTCTTGCCAGTTCAGGCATGCTGGCAGGAGGAGGCAGCATATCCCCTTTCAACTTCAGCCTGTCTTTCCCTCAGAATCTCCCTGAGACGTCGCACAGGGATGAAGCTGGAGAGCCCTGTTAGTAAAAACCAAATTCAGCAAAGCAGCAAAGCTCATTCCTCTGTCAGATTTCCATTCCAGAGATACTTGGCCTCTGGCAGCATTTCCAAAGAAAGCCTCAGACAGGGTCAAAGCCAACAACCATCAGGAGGCTGTTCTAGGGCAAGCCACAAGGCCCACTGCTGCCTCTGCGTTTGATATCCCTTCTTTCTCCATGGCTTGGGTGCATGAATTATCCTAGCACAGAATTTTTAAGCTTGCCCATATCCTGAGGCAGAATCTGCTTCTGCTCAGCCTCATCTGAAAGAATCCACAGGAAACACAACGTGAATCTGTGGTCTATTTTCTTGCACTAAATAAGATGTATCTGACTAACATCACTGAAGGTCCCCTCTCTTTTCCCTCTAACCACCCTCACCTCTTACAGCAGGAGCTCATTTCTTAATCATTCTAGGCCCAGATTGGCTTTCCAAAACTCTGTCTCATTAGTGCCCACCCTAGTTTTGCATCTTTCCCAGGCTGCCCCCAGCCTGGTTTGCTGGCTGTTATTGGCCCAGCTGCTCCCAGTGGTTTTACAGCATCTGATGCATGGTTGCATGTGCATGTTTACACCTCTCTGGCACTGATTGAATACAAACAGCTAAAGCATGCAGGTTATCTCCCTTGTTTGCTATGGGTACTAGAGCTGCAGTGCAGGGCACGTGCACTATCAACAGAGGACTACACCCTCTCACTGCACCCACCGCTGGGGGTGAGAGAGGCTTTGGCCTGTGGCCTGCCTCTGTGCTTATCCACCAGGGTAAACTATCTCAGCTCCAGCTGTGCCTGGGGATAGGGAGGGGACAGTGGTGTTTGGGTTTCTGCCCCAACAAAAGGATCAAGTAAATGTCAGAGTAGAAGCACTGCATGCTTGTTGGAGACTTAACATTTATTAGGAGTGTTCACATACTGCAAAGCAAAAAAGTGGGGTGAAAGGAGAAGAAACAAGGCCATCAATGATGCTGGTCATATAGACCTTTTATGCAAGAAGAAGGACTAGCATTGTTCTGAGATTCACTGGTGTTTCCATTCATGCTGCTGCTTTCAGTGCTGGGATCTCAGGGATGGTTTTGTCCCAGCCCACAGCAGCCAGCAGCTGGGCTCTCACCCACTGCCCGATTCCTGAGCAAAAGCAGCACATCAATCCCTGCTTGTCCCTAGGGGTGGTGCATTGTGGAGACCCTCCTTTTATCTCTGTAGTCACTAACCTCTCCTGCTTTTTTTCCACTCAGTTGTTTTTTTTTTTTCTTGTTTCCCCTTGCCACTCCCTGAGAATTGCATTTGCTCATTCACCTGCTGTGAATGCATACAGATCCACCCTTAATCTGATTCTGTGCAACAGGCTTCAAAGCAGGCAGTTAGTTTGAAGAAAAATGGACTAGCAAGAGCCTAACCAGGCAAACAGGGTCCACCTTACACAGCCTTTACCTTCACTTTCAGTAGGGTCAAGGATGTTCCACTTGCTATATTTAAGAAGTAACTTAGACTTGAATTAAGTATGCAGTATTACTTGATTGTAGGTAGCACTTAATTTTCAGGCTTGGAACAGAAGGTAGTGCTTTGCTAAGTGGCTTAATTACTTTTAAATGTTTAAGAATTTCTATTACATTTACAACTGCCAAGAATTTTTATGGGGTTTTTTTTTTTCTGTAGCTGGTAATGCCTGCCCCTTCCTAGGCATTCCCTGACTGCACTGTGACTCATCTCTAAGTTTCAGGAAGACTGAGAGCTGCCTTTGTGCTGGTCATTTTGCAAGTGTGAGATTGTAGCTTTGACTCTGCATAAGTGTCTAACTTATCCTATTGCTACACCTAGCTTAAGCCTTGTAGCATTCATATTGGTAAATGGCTAATCCATCTATGTCATGAGGCAAGGGAAGATGGTTTCCACACAGAAACCTCTCTCTTGCATTTTTATCCCAGTTACTGGTATAGCAGAAGCCAGTGTGCTGAATAGCAGCTGCTGGATTTTGGAAGAAAAGAGACTGCCTTAGTCTATCATTGGGCCAGTTTCTCATATCCAGCATTTTGTGACCTCCTGAGGTGCCAGGCAGTGTGACCTCATAACCAGTCCATTAGAGAACTCCCTTACAGACTTTTTAAAAAAACACCTTTTATTTAATAACAAAAAAAAAAAAAACCAAACCAAAACAAAACCAAAAAAAACCAAACAAAAATCCCAAACAAACAAAAATCCAAAACAACAACAGCAGCAAAACCCCACGAGAAATAATTTTTTTATATAAACGTGGGGGGATTGTATTTTTGACTGTGGAAAGCAGAATGTGACAGTTAACTCAGAAGTATTTGAGAATTGTTACTGTTTGTTTCTATGTTATCTGATGTAGTGTTTTCTAAAACTAGAGGAGGAATTAGTTTTCAACATGGGACTTACAGCTATTTGCTGTGCTAAAAGAGAATGAAAGCTCAGTCAGCCACCTCATGCCACTGCTGCATTCTTTTTGAGACACGCTTAAAGTCTGAAAATGAGCTCACACATCTATCTTGACACCTCCCCCAAGACACCTCACATTTGATCAGGTACCCAAATGCAGCTTTACTAAGTGGCCTAAAACTCATGCACAGGATCCAGGGCAGAGCTTGGCAAGCCCAGTACCTGTGCTTGGAGTGGAAGAGCCATTGCATTATCCTTATTTGGCATAGCTATTGGTACATCAATATTTAATACAGCAATGTTGCTGCCACTGCCAGACACCTTCAGTTCCCTCACTTAGGGCTGACTTTTGGATATAGGCTCATACTCTCCAACCTCTTGCTTCAAGGTGATGGGGTGGTGTCACTAAATACACTTTGTGGAATCACCTATTTTATGTGGGTGGGTTGTTTTTGTTTTGTTTTGTTAACAGTCCGAGAGGCCTGTGATTATTCAAAACTTCTGGAGATTGATAAACAGAGGAATTGGCCATACTACAAGAATCTCAAAGAGTATTCTTCTTGTGGAGGATTTTGAAGACACAGATGTGGGAAACTATGTTTGTATAGCTCAGAACCTACAAGGAGAAACAACAGTGGCTACCGAAGTTGAACTGAAGTGATAGAAAAGACTTCTGGTCGTGGACTGACCTGTATGTTATTTGACATTATAGCCATTAATTTTCTATATTAATGTTTAAATGTAGCTTCTCTCTCACTGTTTCTTTTATATGTCAATGCATTTCATCTTGAGTAGCTCGACAGGCCACAACAGAGTTCACTCTGTCCAGCAGTGGTGAGGCGTGAGTTAATGAAACTACAATGAAGCATTGAAGTGTAAGTCTGAACATGCATAGGGTGTGTGCATATTTAGAAACAGGTGCTCTCTGGGCTTTCCTTTGCATATGGTCTTTCCCTCAGACTCTTGCATGAGGTCAACCCGCTGTGTGGAATGTGCAATTTTAACATTAAGAATACTGTACATGTTTAAAACAACAAAAAAGCAAACTAAAAAAGCCTTGTAACAAAGTTAGCCAATAGCAGTGTTTATTTTGCAAGAACAATTAAATTTCTGAACATTATGAAAACATAAATGTGTGTGTGCTCATTTTCTTATGAGTGTAAAGACAAACACAAAATTTTCTCTCCTGGTGAAGATTAATACCCTCTAGGACCTTAATATATATCTGATATCTCCAGAGACTTGTAAGCAGTTGAGTCTGCTGGATTATGTTGTTGCATTCTCACAACTTTGCAATATGTAGCTTACTTAACAGTTCACGCCTCTTTAGATGTCTGGTGTTATGTTTAGTAAATTATGTAGCAAATTATGGTTGCTAAAGGTAAAACTTGCATTTATTTATATATTAACTTTTACAGAACAAAAAAAAAAAGCAAAAAAGCAAACATTATAATAATGTTCAGTTTTACAGCAGAATTTCTTCTTAGGTTAATAACAAGTTCATCTTCATTGTATTAATTTACTTAGGAGAAAAGGAAAGATATTTTTATTTACACAGAACTATACGTGGATAAATAAGCTACTGCTTCTCTCACCCTGGGTTCAGTTACCAGTACAAAGAAAGAACTTGCTAGAGGAGAAGGTAAGAACTTGATAACAACTTTGTTGGACATTTTGGCAATGGTTTTTTTTCCTTAGTCTCAAGCACCAACTTTATGTGGGCTAGAACTTTAAATACAAATATACTCCTTACTAGTTAAATGACAAAAAAAAAAATTAATGCAAGCCATTTTATTTACAAGGCAAGTGAAAACCAGCTTATTCTGAACACACAAGGAAGCAAAGCAGGAGCTGGTCCCTTGGTCACACACTTCCCTCTGTTTCAGCCTGCATTTGACTGGAGTTCCTAAAACTGTCTTCTGCTGAAGGCCTGAGGTAGCCCTGTGCTCCAGCTGATTCAGACCTTTGAGCAGATGTGTACTGCACTGTTTGGAATAGTGACAGCTCTAAGTGCTAATGGAAAAATGGCAGTTTCCCAATAAAGTCAATGATCTGATTAGTAGTGGAGCTAATGAAAACATCAAACAAGCTTGCTGAATGCTTTTTCTTCAGCATGCAGAAACCTAAACTTATTTAAGTGATAAGAGAAATAAATAGCCATGGTAAAGACTGAAATGGTTCCATGCAGGTCTCATGTAATAGGCTACGTGGAGAACATTCCCCAAGAACTTTTTTCATCTCTGGCCTCTGAAAATAAGATATCTAAAAAAGAATTAAAACAGTATGCAGTAGAACTAACTTTGAAAGTGTAAGAGGCAAGGTTAAGCTGTTAAAATGTATCAAGAACATTGCATTGTAATCCAAAGGACTAACTAGGCTATACAATTTCATAGTAATACCTAAAAAAGGTCTTTGGACCATGTTTTTTAGGGAAAAAATGTCCTTGTACCATGTAGGGTTTTTTTTATTCTGACCAAATTAACTTTAACAATCCTTGAGCTTGTAGATGAGGCTGTGCAATGTGATAATTCCTTTTTAGCATTTTCATTCCTCAGAACAATGTCTTTCCCTTTGAACTAAAGGAGTTGTGCCACCTTTTTGAATTTCAAAGTGCATTTGAGCCTGTAATTCAATAATTGATTTCCTTCTCAAAGTACCTGGGAAGTGGAAGATCATGTCACCTGCCCACCCTTGTTCAACAGCACAGTGGAGGCATCACTTCCTTGATGACATTTTGGCAGGAGAGGAAAAGATGGTGCAAATCCATTGCCTGAGCATTCCCCTGGGGTGTGATGGTTATGCCTAACCATCACTTGCAAGTCTCAAGACTGATACCGAAGCCATCCTTCTAAGGAAGAGTTTTGGTGGGTGTCATGTTCTGTCCATCCTTTCTGTCCTTGTCCTCTCACCAAGAATGGAAATAATTCTTGTAATTGCAAACTGTGAGAATTCTTTTACTGTGTATTTTACACAGTTTTCATTTTAGCAAAAGCCTCTTGGGCAGAGCTGATGTTACATTGATGCAGTTAATTGCACATTCCCACCTAAATGAACAGTGACAGGGGAAGAGAATGAAGCCTGGGAAATGAAATTTAAGTGACTTGTCAAAGTTACATGCCTAAAGCTGCTGTTATTTCCATTTCCATACCTGTGTCACTGCTTTTCTAAGGCAAGGCAGCAGCAATGGTCAGAATGTATTTTTTTCCTCAGGGTTCAGTGGTTTTCCCAACTTTATGATGACCTTTTTAGCTGCAGCTCAGCGCTAAATGATTTCCTGGCTGTTGACAAGATCAGTGGTTGGTTACTGTCTAGAAGGAATTTTGTGCATGAATCGCATGATACCAGTTTACATGGAAGTGTCTTTGGTGTTAGTAATGAGAAACATCAAGTCTTTAGTTAGCTCAAGGAAATGATTCACCTCAAATTTTATAAAAAATACAGTGCAACTCATACAATGACCTTGAGAGAAAAGCATTGAAGGTGAACCATACTTTGAATAGTTTGCATGGCAACAAACTATATGATACAGCTATTAAGTGTCACCATAGCTTCCTCTGAAACTTGTCATTAGAGTTGGAACTGAGAGTAAAGCTGAATAGCTGAAGAAAATCACTTGTTCAATTGCTTGACCTTTGGCTTATGATGATGAGCAGGTTTCTAGCTTTTCCTGAAGGAAACCTTATTCTAAAGAAAAAAACTCAAAATATGTAAAAGTTACTGGATTGAAGAAAGTCTTTACTAACACATGGTACTTAAGTTAAAGCTTGAAATACTAATACTCAAACAGAGAAAAACATTGAAACAGTATTTACAGATCAGCAGAATTATTTAATTCGTTGAGACCAACAGGACAAACACTAAACAGGTACTTCTGTAATCTGATTTCTACATACAAGCAGTCTTCATTTCTTCATAAAAGCATTAAAGAGTCTACTTGCAAGCAGTTTAGACATGAAGAGTCACCTGTACTGTGGAGGTAAATGATCAACAAATTAACACTCTTTGTATTATCTACTATACCATACTTACTTTTCTGTACGATAGCCTGGAAAAGCTTTCCCTGCTCTTGCTACAGGAAGGGCAATGCTATGTTTGACCTGCAAACATTTGTGTGCACTCTGCTTGCATGTTTTATTCAAGGCATTACACTGCAACTGAAGTAATAAAGTTCTTACTGGTGGCTTTGTAAGTGTCCTTGTGACAGGACCTGTTACACTGCTAACCTCTAACTGGGGCTTTTCTCACACGCAGAATGTTCTGAAGAATCACAAGCAAGCTCCATATATCTTCTACCTACAAGTGGAGTAACAAGGGGAAAATTTTCTAAGGAGTAGCTGAACACTAATAATTTGTGCCGTGAAGCTTCACCATTGCTGTTTTGCTGTGCTGAGCAGGTACCAAGAGTTTTTAGTAATGGAAAAATGTTCTTCCTTAGATTAAAGATCCTTTGACTAACACAAGCAGAAGAAAAATCCTTCAGTCGGTACAAAATATTTATTGTAAAGCATTCAGCTCAAATACATGCAATCAAATCTCTTTGACCGTAGAAAGTAAGAATGTTCTAGACATACTTAAAGCCAAGTTGTAGCCAACGTAGGATTTTCATAGTTAAATTTGAACCTCCTAGTAAACATTTTAAGTACTGACACCACTAGTAAGTGGTATGTACAGTGCCCTAAAAAGGATTAAAAGAAAGCATAATGTTCCATAGAAATGGCACCCTTAACTTGTACATTATGAGAGGTTTAAGTAAATTTAATGATGAAACAGTCAATCGCAAGTTTAAATATATTACAAATTTACTTACTGTATGAGCACTGTTAACAGTGTTGTTTCTATGTCTGTGTTCCTCATTACTAGCCAAGATTTTGCAAGTCTTAGGTAAAATACTTGGAAGTGGTTCTCCAGTTGAGTTCCCTAAATGCTTTCCCATACACTTGATTCCTGTCCCCAAGCTACTGAAAAAGACAGGGAAACTCAGCCAGCTACCAGCATTAGCTAACCAGCAGTGTAACAACATCCTGGCCCTACTGTGAAGCCCAGGCTACTGTAAGCATCAGCAGTATTTTCTAAGACTAATCTGAAGCTGAACCTCTTTCAGTAGGTACAGAGCAGTCATCTTAAACAGGTCTGATCAAGGGTGGAGCAAGGCTATCCAATTACCCTGTTGAAGCCAAAACTTAGCATGTGATATTTCCAGAAATGCTGACACCCTCATCCTCCAGTTCAGCACCCAGGACAACTTTTTCCCCTACTCTACAGAATTTCTTGTACAGGATTTTCCACCTGATGAACTGTCAAAACACCAATATCCTGCAATCTAAGAGGGAAAGTATGGCAGAATTAGCAAGATAAAATACACAGATACCACCTCATCCTCAGGTGAATTTAGCCAACCCTGAGGAAAGTTAATGCAAATGCTAATGCTTAAGAAGGCCATGTGTGTCACCAGCTACACTGGAATTCACAAATTATTTAATCTTGAGAACTGAATTAAAAATGCACCTAGTTACAATTATTGCATTTCTCTTTGGCTTTCAAATCTACATCTTGTTTATCCTCAGGAACAGACGTGCTATTTTTGGGGAAATCAGTGCTTCCTTTTCAGCAGGTAAGATGCTAGGTCTAGGCTTCTAAACTTGCAACTCAGCTAAGAACTTCTGACCTTGAGGGCTACTGTGGTTCTGACTACAACCCTATTGACTTGAAATCCAAAATCCATTGCACCCCGCAAAAAAAGTTCTCATAAATGGCAGAGTTGTGCATGGACATGAAACCAAGAACCCATGCAAAATATGGCTGCAATTCAGTTTGTTTTTAAAATTAATTCAAAGTTGCATACTCAGGTTGGCCAAGACACTAATGAGTCAGTTGACAAAGGTCTTCATGCCATTTTTTTACCAGCCAGAATGATGAAGGAAACTATCCTGCAGTACCAGTGGCACTTTCTCCTCATTCCCAGGCAGGGGTACTCTGTTAAGCATGCATACTGAGAGCAGTATCAAGGAAGTACATGTCAGTGTGTAGTCTCCAGCTTTTGTCCTTTATTACGTACACAGCAAAGAAGGCAGCATTAGACACACGCACAGTGTGTTACACCCACTCCATCCACGGCACACGCACACGCACACACACAGCCTTAAAAAAGTGTCGGTGAGAAGGAACATATTATAAAGGTTGTGATCTTTAAGCCCCTGAGCTTCTTATGGTTAGGTGAAAAGGCAACAAACAAGTCTTTTCTTGCTCTATAAGTGCTTTGTGCAACGATGTCCATAGAGGTCATAAGTCTTTTTGGGAGGAGTGAATGTCTTACTCCCATATTCACAGTCTCCTATCGCTGTTTTTGCACCAAATAGTTTCCAGTTATGTTTAGCTGTCATAGGCGGCTAATATAGCTCTTGCTCCTGTGATTAAAGTTAGGAAAGGTTCTGCAGATCAGAAATGAAATGCAGGCCCCTCTTTCTCTCAAGAGATGTCATCTCGGTGACACTGCAGGACTAGAGAAGTTACCAGAATTTCGTGGGGACTGAAGAGGCACAGATGAAGAACTGGGAGACAGTTTTCTTGGGCTGCATAGGTCACCATTGTGCAACTTCCACAAAAGTTCTTCATTTTCCATTGACAGGCGTTTGTTTACTTTCGATTCTTTCTCTAGCGACTCCTGTAAAACAGCTTGCTCTGTAGAAAGTTGCCTGCAAATGGAAGATTTACATCAGAACACATAACCCAGCTTGGAGGCTGCAGTATTAAAAGAAAGAAAGAAAAAGGTTTGAAAGTGCATAAACCTTTGCTTGGATCACAACTGAATTCCAGCTTTAAAAGGAGGACTGAGCATGTTCTCATCCTAGCTATATTTAAACTGGTAGCTTGCAGAAAGCAGGAGAAATTCCCAGTAAGAAACATCCCTAAGGACCAGAAAAAGCATCTGAAAAGGGAGGCTTAAAACAACACATGCTTTTAAACTGCTGTGCTGGAGCCTTTAGGTCTTGCTGCAGGCTCAGCTCAACATAGAAGCTACAGATTCCTTCACACTGGAAAGAGTTTGGCCATCCATTTAAGCAACCTTTAGGAGGAGCTCAGACCTGTTTTATTCATGTTAAATGAATTAAATTACTGTTATTGCTAAATAAACCACACTAATCTAAACTGGGGTTAAATCACTCACTGAAGTGGTTCAAAGTATCACCCAAGTCTAGCTTATAAGCCAGTAGTACTTAAAAAGGACAATCTTTGTATGATGGTATTTCTGAGTTGCTTTTTCTTCCCTAGAATATTGGATTACTGAAAACCACAAAAACATAAAGCTTTAGACCTTTTCAAAATGTTCCTGCTTGTTAACTGTACAAAGGAATGCACATTTGTAGCGATACAAGTGGGGAAGAAATGGATGTGTTCTTTCACAGAGTACTAAAAAATTACATTCACCAATACTTAAAGAGAATTTTCTTTCTTGTCAAAGGAACCCCTTCCCCCTGATTAAGGGCATCTAAATGCCCACAGATATTTTTCACCTTGAAAGCTCCATATGTTTGTCCATCCGAGCTTTTAATTCTTCATTTTCTTGCTGAACCTTCTTTAATTTCTCCATTAAGATTGTGTTGTTCTCCACCTTGGAAAGAAGGTCACAATTTGAAATAAAACCCATACATGCACTCATCAAGATTCTGACTGAGCTATCACAGACACTGGCAATCTGGAGTTTGCAGAGCTTGTTACAGTACATACAAAAACATCCTATTTACCTAATCCTTGCATAACACTGGCACTTGGCCACTTGTGCTGATTAGATGCCAACAAGGAGGACTGGGTAAGGGATCTGCTGCTAACCAACACATTCCAGTAATTTCTGCCAGTGATGGGCAACAGTTTTAGACACTGTAGCACCTTTCTAGACAGAAGACTGTCTAGAAATAACATGACAAATTCAAGAGTTCCCCTGATAAACAGCTTTCCCTATTGCTCTTCTGATTCCACATCATTGCTGAAGGACTTTATAAAAAATAAAAGTGATTAAGTGGTTGCATGCTCCAAGGCCTTTTACACTCTGGCCAATGTCTGTTGGAAAAGATGAAGGTTTGCCAGTAATTTGCTAGTAATTGTAGACTAGGGTAACATACACTGCTGCACAATACTGAACAACTGACATGAATGTGTTCCTTTGTATCCAAACCTCTTTCTATACTTCCTCATAAAGTCCTGCTTAAGCAAGTATTACAAGAGTGTTCAAAGGCCCCACCCAGGAGAAGGACCCTGTCCTGTCACAAATAAAAGCATGCTAAATGATTACAAGTCCTGCCTCCAAAATTGACTTTCCATGTGGAATTATACACAGGTCAGGAAGACAGCCACACAGCTAAACAAGCAGCTTACCAGCTCAAATGATTGGCCTAAGCTAATCAAGACTTATTCCATTTCATATGTGATCCCTTCTTGTTAAATTAGGATCGTTTCCTTGTTAATTTTTTCCTGACACTGCAATCTATCTTCCATGCCACTTGAGCAATGTAGCTGGTAAGGATTTTGTTCTTTAGGGGAAGAGGCTCCCAGATAATCTGTACTAACATAGCAACAGTTTATGCAAACCAGTAGTTGTCTTAAGATGTTAAAAGGTCATTTAGAGCATTGGGTCATTCTTTTCACCTCTTGAGATATATCCCAAAGCTGTACCTGCAGTGTGAGCATGTCCCATCATGAATTCCTGTTTCCTTTTAAACAAAAAAGATTAATTCTTGCATGTCCATCCAGCCCAAGTTCATTACAGGAACACGAGTCAGAGACACAGCCCCAGCCTGCCAGACCCCAAGGAATGCTCACCAGCTTTTCCATCTTCATTAGCTTTATATCCTGCTGATGGAGTTTCTCATTCTTGATCTCCAGAACGGCTTTCAAACTTTCCAGCTCCTGTTCCAGGTACATAATCTGTGGGTTTTTCTGAAAGATTGCCAGAGAGTTTGGTTAGTACCCTGAATTTCAGGAATAATTTAGATGTTTCTCTGCTATTTAGAAAAAAACAAGGAAATTGCAGTAACGAGTTACTCGTTCTAAGTGAAATCAAGTCAAACACTAGAATAAACAACAAGATCTGATAACACTTTCTCCTTGGTTTTTGTTTGTCCTTCAGGGTAGGTGGACAGTTGCAGTTGCTTCATTAGAAGTTGTTCAGAAAACATTTAATGCACAGACATGAAAAACCCTTGGGAATCAAAGGAAGGCATGAATGCTGTCACAGCAAAACTTGTTTCGCAGGAGTGCCCAAAGGCCTTAAGGCTAGGAGTTCCAAAATTTATTTCATATTACTCATAACCCATCCCAAGAGATAATTAGAGTAAACATTTGAAGAGTTTCTAGGCACTGGAATAGTTCAAGAAAGCAGCAGAAGTTTAAGTTCTGAACTTGACTGTAGTATCTTCCCTGGTTTGAATCTGAAGGTAGCTGGCTCATAATCAGAAATTGAAAGTTTTCAGCTTTACATTCTTCTGAAGCCTGAAAATGCAATTATACATACAAATCTTGCACTGGTGCACAGCCATAACTTATCTACAATATAGCAAGTTAGGACTTTTTTATTTTTCCTTTCTGTATTGTTTTCTGGGAGGTGGAAGGCAGAGCAGGAGGAAGCTGGAGCAGGGTAAGATGTGGTTGCCTCAAGAACCTGTTTTCCAGAGTGAGAAACATTCAAACACTGCAGAGTAAAACACATTCTCTACATTTCAAGGCAGTGGCAGCCAAAGAAAGGGAAAATAAAGCAAGTCTTAGTCCATCTCCAGGTAGTGAGAATGGAGCATGAGCTGAACTCAATCAATGATTAAGTATGTTGTGTAACTAAGTTTATCTTCAAAATCAAACAAAACTTGTTTTAGTGCATTTGGGTAAGAACACAGGTGCACTGCACTGAGTAACAGCTTCACTGCCACACCAGAAAACTTGGACAGGAGGGCAATGCCTGCAGCCTTGTGGGGCGTGGTCCCAGAAGGACAGGGCCAGGACATGTCACAAGTGATAGGGGCTCCATCACCTACACAGTTCATTCTCCTGCTTGTTTTTAAGGCCTGTTGCAGTAGTGGTTCTTGTTTAACTTCTTTTGAGAAGTCTGTGTGAGGGTGAAGCATGCTGTGCTGCCTCAGTGAAGGCAGCAGACAATTTGTTCCTATTTTGTGACTTTAACATGGAATCCAGGAGCTAATAAGAAAGCAATCCTGAAAAGTTTAAATGTTGCAGTATGTTCAACATTCAATTTATTTTCTTTCCCTCCTCAAGTGCAATGGTCTTAAAATGTGTTTTTAAAGTTAAGTCTGAGCCCCCACATTAGCTACTCAGAGGAGAACACACAGCCAAATAAGACTGAAAGGCCTACATAAGTTTTTAGCAAAAAAACTGGGAATATCAAGTGACACTATCTAAATGATACCAGAGAGGTGGAAATACATCTCTCTCTTCAAAGGGCTATTGGGAATTCTGATACTGCAGAATTTGTGCTCAGGACAGAAGAGTATGCTGAGTCAAACTGGTGCTTTTCCAAAGAGAAGTCTCAAGCTTATCGTGCATCTTATGCTGCCAGAAAAGCACAAAGCACATTTGCAGCTGGGTAAAGGCACTTGACTATTGCTCCTTTAATTTAAGCAACATCTGAGTGTGCCTGTGGAATTACAGCTCAAACTCCCGCAGCCACAGCAACATATTGTGGTTGCAGATTCTTCTTGTGGCAGCTCTGTCCTGCCACTAGAATAAGCAATAAGAGAAAACAAACCAAAACAAATTCCAGTGAAAACTAGGGCAACTTCCACTAGAGGCATCCTGAGTCTTTAAGCATGGAATTTCTCTTTGTGGAATAAACAATACTACTGGTATTCCACTCACTTCTGGGTGACCAGAGAGATAAGTGTGTTTGTGTCTAACCCCCCCACCTGGTGTATAAATAAACCCTCTCTCAGAACACATTTCTGTCCCAGGAGTATCACAGGCAACAGCAGCCTTGGGAGGAAAGGCAGGACAAAATAAAAGTTTCTTTGAAGGAGAAATCAGCAAAAAGTAAGAATCAACGTTTGAATTAATGCATTAGAAATGAGCTTTGCAGTAGTGGTGCAAGCCCACACTGATCATAGCACTGGTACAACAGTTACTGACTGTCCAGAAAAATGCTATGGTACAACTCCTGTGCACATGTGTGTCTTCAGTTTAGCTTAGGCTATTATTTACACCCCTGACTTAGATACTCAACAGCTTTATAGAATTATAATGGTAAAGTTAATACACAGCATCACAGTGCTTGCAAAAAAACTTCTTGCAGGTGAACCATTTACAAAAAAATATTACTAAGTATGGGATCCCTACCAGGCTTCATTGCAAATTTTTTGCATTATGCAGTAAAGTAAACCCAGGCAAGATCCGTTCATCCACATTACTTTGGAAGATCAAGACTTACAAGATTGGCTTTTTCTTTGGCTATTTGTTTTTGTTCTTCTAATTTCAGCTTCTCACTCAGAGAGTTGTTTTCACTTTTTAGTTCATCGATTTTTTTCTGAAATGTAAATATATTGTATCATTAGCCAAGAATTCAGTGCACATCTCCAAACTGCTTTTCAAGTTTTAAACTGTTGCAATGAACCCAGCCCTTAACAAACCTCCAGCAACTCCTGCTTCTCTTTAAAGGAATCTTCAAGCGACTTCCTTTCAGATTCATGGGTACTCTTGAGCTCTAAAAGAAATTATTTTTGCAGATTTTTAATACCACATAAGATGGGAAAATTCTTCTTGAAAATAAACAGCCTGAAGAGCCAGCCTACAAATATATGCATAGATACAGTTGATGGCAACACAGAACATTTATCATTAACTGATGCAAAGAATTTATGAAGTATCAGATTTATTTCCGCTTCAGATTTGCTGATTGTTCCCTCTCATATCCACTTCATTAGTGGACAGCTTGTCAGTTTTGAGAGCATTCATATGCATGCAACAAATGAACTTACTAAGCACAGGTCACATCTGACTAAAGGTGATTTTATGGAAGGAAACACAGCAAAAATTAAAATTGTGTCTTCCGCAAACGTCTAAAAAACATTTATTTTCCTACTTTGGATGTATGCAGAGGAGTTTGCTCCTTGAAAGCAATGGAAGCATGACCAGTCTTCAAGACAAAAAAGTATCACTTTTCACTGAAAACTTAGCTATCAAGTGGAGTTGGAAGGAGGATGGAAATCATCATTCCCTAAATCAATGAGATGCAATGTCATTTAAACCTGAGCAAGTCACCACCCCCTCCCTGAAAAACACCTCTGCCACAGTGTACAGCACACAGTGTATAATATTTGTTAACATTTTCATGTTATTATGGAAAGCACAGAACCCTACTTATCCTCATTTTCAGTTTTGAGGTCATTTCAGAACTAGGGGGTGGGAGGAATTATTCAGTCACTTGAGATTTTGAGGGCAATTCAGGTGTCTTTTATTGCAAGAAAAAGTCACTTTTACTCAAACTACATTCAACTACAATGGGATCATGGTTTTTTGCTATATGTAAAATAAGACTAGTCAGTTCCAAAGGAAGGAATTCAGTTAATGTTTTTAAAGATAGCTTGCCTCAAATAACAGTGAAGTGGACATAATGATCAAAATGCCTGAATATTTTTGTTTGTGACTAGCAGTACTATAGCATACATACTTAAATACAAAATACTTGCCTGAAAAAGAGGATTCATACTCCTTTTTCAGCTCCTCTACTTTTTCTGAGTGTCTGTTTTCAAGTTCCAGCTTAAAGCTTTCATGTGTGGTATTTAAATTGTCCACCTGCAATATGACAACATGATTTTTCTCCCCTTACATGTATGGACTTAACCCTTGTTCAAAGCATTGTTTCAGTGGCTTCATGCACTATGTCAAGTACATCTGAAATGGTCTAGCAGGATTCAAAAGTAGAAGCAAATCCATGTACAAGACTTAGTAAATGAGAATGATGCCTTACAGTTTACCACTACCAACAGGAAAATGTGTGCATCTCTCAACAGGTGGAGTTGCAAAGCAAGGTCAGAGGGCAGGTGTGTTTCAAGAAATCTTAAAACTCAAGCTGACTCAAATATCCCATGGAGCTCTAGAAATAACTTAAGCTGGCAGAACACAACCAATCTCCACCACATTTAAACATAAGCCTAAGAACTGTACAGCTGAGCGTGGCAGTATTTTTATTGCTGCACTGAAATGGAATTTCACATTAAATAACTGTTATTAGCAAAACCCAGGATTCTCTGAAGGCTCATTTGTAGCAGAAAGCAGTTTCTAGAGAACTTTTCTACTTTGAGTGTTACAAACCTGCTCCTGGAGTTGGGCTTTGTACTTTTCAGCTTCCTCAATGCAGATACTTCGGAGTTTCTCACATTCTGCAGTGTAAAACTCTTTAAGCTTCTCCTCCACTTCAGCTAAGTCATCATTATGTTTCTGGTTTAACTTCTGCAAATACCCTTCATAAGCAACTTGCAGTTCATTCCTGTCTCTTTCCAATTTCTCACAAGCTGCAGAAGTGGTTACTGAAGATGTCAAAAGAAAAAAAAAGAAAAAGAAAGGAACTGGATCAAGTTCAATACAAATGTCACATCTTCATTTACAGGTATTAAAAATAGTGAACGCATTACACAAGAACATGGTTATATACAAAGACAAACATGATTTATCCATTAAATGTGTGCCTCCAAGGGCAAA
Source organism: Urocynchramus pylzowi (assembly GCA_013397555.1). Lineage (NCBI taxonomy): Eukaryota > Metazoa > Chordata > Aves > Passeriformes > Fringillidae > Urocynchramus > Urocynchramus pylzowi. The sequence continues at coordinate 8,290 of VZRH01001066.1, read as the reverse complement.
GGAAAATATCTTCACAAAAATATCAAATTCCATGTTTCTTAGGCTGAGAATTAATTAAACCCAGTTAAGCCAGGAGCCCACATAAAAAGCACAAGTGTGACAGATTGACATGACATGGAAGGAGGAATGTCTCATGAGAGACACTGAAGAGCTCCAAGAAAAAAATTAATTGCATTTGCTACTTTACCTTATTCAATCCCATTCAGTAGAATATTTGTCAGAATACTTCACTTTTTGACATATAAAGCACTTTGCTAAATTTGAAATCTTCATTTCCTGCAAACCCTATTTTTAATGACACACACACTCAGATATACAGCAGAGAAGCAATTATAGCCTGACAGGGACCAGATACAGATCTGCCCATCTGAAAGGTACTCTCATGTGTTTATGCCTGAGATATTTAAATATGCAAGACAGAGAATGGTTTTAGACAAAAAGTGCAGAGTATTAAGAAAAGAGAAATGCTGTGCAATTCTCTTTACATTTGCATTAACACAGGTCTGCTAAGAAGGCTGCCTAGGTTTGTCTCCCCATATTTGCAGCTGCTTGAAAAGCAAAACAGAAGTTAGTAACTTGCATTTTTGAGTTTGAAATTTAGCATTCCCAAGTCCAGCCAGCCAGGCCTGAATAGGAGGAGTCATCCTCCTACTGTTAATTTGACTGCAGCAAAAGCCTTACGCAGTTCCAGCTGCACCCAAAGCCTGGAAGCAAGGTGAAACAGCATCTCTACCACTAGAGTGTGGTCACTGATCTTGTGCCAAACTGGTTCTATACAGACTCTAGTGCTATAGTTTAAAGTAAATTAGTCAGATGAGTGGCTGTTTAAGAGAAAAATCAACTAAAATGTTAACTTGATCTTCAAAGGCAGGAAAAGTCATGCATGCATGCACTTCACAGCAGACTGGAACACTGCCCAAACAGTGTAAATATGAACTCCATGTAGAAGCATGGGAAGAGGCAAGGATTTTTGTACAAGCAGTACAGGAAATTCTCATCACAACAGTGTTTGAGCCTTAAGATAAATAAATTACAATATCCTCAAGGACTGATTCCCAAAGCAGTAATGGGTCAGCTGAAGGGAAAGCAGCCTGCCCTAGCAGAGCGCCTCAAGTTACACGTGTCTTACTCTTCTTTGCAATAGCTCATTAAAAGCATGTGAATAACTTGATGGATGATACTTGCACTCTCTTTTAAGGGAAGTATAAAGTGTCCTGGCCCTGCTACCATCACTTGGAACCTGCAGTGCAACTAGAAAGCGTTAAGAGAGTGAGCTGTACTGAATGGAAATCAATCTACATGTGTGTCTACCTGAATAAGGCTTAACAGCAAGCTTAGCTATGCCAGGTCTGTGCAAAAGATGTGCTGATCTGGACAGATTTTCATTCACAGGCCAAGCTCTTCATTCTCTGACTGGCAATGATGCAACAGAGGCTCAGCTGAAACCTACCACAACATTCTCTGCAACTCAAGCACATTTCTGAAAAACAGTTTTCACTATTTTCTACAGCAGCACCAAAAGAAGTTTTTGCTCCCCTCTCTTATTCGTTTCACTAACTTCTCTTACAACTGCTCCCTTAGGGAAAGGAAAAAAAAAAATCAGCTTTCACACTTCTACCACATTGCAGCAGCATGAAGTTATTGAATATATATATATATGTTCTGCATTGCCACGTTTTTGGAGAAGAGGTAACATCATTGTTAGGGGAAATTATATTACAATGCCAAGAACCAGGCAGCGAGCCAAATGGAGGTATTACACAGCCAACCACATGCAGATGGAGCTGACCTTCTATAGCAGAGTAAGGGCATAGCTGAGAGGCAGGAGACTTGCATGGCTCAGTTTAGGTAACTGCAGCAAAATGCTTCAAATGATCCACTTCATTTAAAACCAACAGAGGAAAAAGCATCAAATTCCTTATTTGCAAGGCCAGAGCTATTCATTTGCCTCCAGTTGGCCAGAAGAATGTGCTACCTATCGTTGCCTTATCTTTAAATGTCAGCACGCAGAACTTCAGATGATGCAAAGCACTTCAGAATAAAAGCAAACAGCAAACCACGCCTTTGTCAAAGAAAACAGACGCATCAGTTCCCCTTCAGGCAGTTTGCAATTCAGATTTATGAGAAGACTAATGTTACAAAGGCAAACAAAAAACTTTTGAAACTTGCACTAGCAGTTAAAAGTTGTTACCATAAAGGTAACTCTGGCCTCCAGAAAGCTGGAGGCTGCAATGCTTCCTTGCAGATCACAAGCCTGACTTACACCCCTGCCACCCAAACAAGAAGCAGAACTACTACACGACCAGTGAGCTCCCAGTACCATGGTGGTGCAAGAAACTGACCATGGTTTTTCCTGACTTCAGGAAAAACACTAACTAAAGATTTGTTAATTTGAAATTATGAGATGTCCCATAAACCAAAGCTTGTCTAAATACTTAAGATTGAAATGTGTGCAGCAAGTATTTTGTATATTCCTATCCATCTGCAGACTGAATCATGTCTTTTACGACGGCTCTGCTTTTTTTAAAGAAAGTTGCCTTTTTCATGATTTGTCCCAAATTCCTTAATTTAGCCACTGACTAACCAAACTCAACTGCTGCTCAACTGAAGAGTATTCTCACTTAACTCATGCTAAACTATGAAGAAAAATTTGCAACTGGAACATGTGCTCTTCCAGTAGCAAACACACAGATCTATTTCAACTTCTCGTCCACTTCAGAGATACCTGAAGTGCATACTTCAGGGTTTTTGTTCACTACTACTGTGTTTCCCTTCCCTTCTTGAAGTGCTTTTCTCCACAATTCCACATTTTTAGACCACAAACCTTGAGCAAAAAAACCCAACAGGAGACAAATGGTCCAACGGCATTTCAGGGAAAAATCAAGCCATAGAGATGAAAAGATGCACTATTTGTTTGTCTGTGAAGTTTGCTCCATTTTACCTGTAACACTAAACAGTTTTAAGGACAGTGTATGTGGAATGCTATACTTGACAGCCAGAAGCAATCTTTACTTCTTTATTCATATAGTAGAGCCACTAATATATTTTTTCCTCCAAATATTAATATTTTCCCTCCACTTGGTTGTCCCAGCCTCTCTTCCCATCATACAACTGTCTCTCCCTGTATCAGTACAGCACGGAGCAAGATAAATCTGTGTTTTTATGCTTCTTAACACCTTTAATTATAAATTAAGAGCCTGGTTCTTTTGGGCGCAACCATGACCTTTAGAAATCATGGAAGGTTTCTGAAATTGGGTAACAGCAAATCTTCAGAGCAGAAATGTTGGTTTTAACATGTAAAATTACCCTTTCTTTGTAGTAGTTAACATCACCTACTTGCATCTTGGGTATTTCACTACGAAGCTTTTTAAGTGCTAAAATCATAAAACAAATGCCTGCAAGAGCAGCATGGAGAACCAGCACATGGCAACTCCCTGAACAGTGCAAACAGCAGCACACCTAAACCACAGCAACAGTTGCTGCAGCTGAAGGAGAGGACTACAAAAGTTGCCTTTCTATCTCCAAGAAAGCTATTTTGTATTTTCACTAAAAGTAGCCAAGAGGTAAGACCTTACTATTGTGCAGCATCTCCTTTCACTTTTTTTTCTTGTTCTAATTATAAAACCCTCATCCAAATTCAGCCCTTATGGCTAAACTGCTTAGATGAAACATTTTTCAACTTACATTCCCCTAAAAGCTACCATAACCATAGCTCTAAGATAAAGTACAATGGATTTTTTGGAACCCTGAATTAAATGGTTTGCAAACAGTAGTTATTTTCATAAAATTGCCCAAGTTATGATTTGTGAAAAGGCATTAGACTGTCTGAAATTCTAAACCAGAGTTCACTAAGACAGTAAACTGTCAGCATTTAATAGATGTGGGGAATGTGAAATGGGGATAATTATCACAAAAAAGCTCAAGTATTTAGTTCTACGTGATACTACACTGCACTAACACTTAATTGCTCAAACCTTGTATTTCACATTGCAAGCTGCATGTTCACTTGACCAGTAAGTCTGCTATAGACAGGTTCATTTCCTTCTCTATACAATATGTATTTTTGTATCTATATTGTAATTAATTAATGGTATTGGCAGATTCTCAAGATTGAAAATTCTTCTACCCAAACATGCTTTCAAGTTTATGACCAGGTTTCTCTTGGTGTTGCTGCCATAATGAGAGTAATTATACAGGACATTAAACCACACTGCGTATTTTTGTTCTTGGGCAAGTTAGACAAGGCAGGTAGCCAAAAAAGCCTGCTTTAAGCAACATTTAAGCAGGTATGATTGAAAAAATAACACAAAGCACTCACTTCTCTGCTGGGAAGTAAATTCATATCCCCTGTGCTGCAAACACTACAAGTGACAGAATGTTCAAGCAGGCAAGTCTGTGAAGTGTGGCAAGTCAGGCTCTGCCTCAAATAAGTGAAAGAAGCATCTACCTATTATTAAGTATTTTGAAGGATCACCTTAACCTGAAAACCAAATCACAGATATTCACTGTAAAACACAACGGTCTCTTCTAGCTGAACTTCCCAAGCATTTTGAAGATAATTTAGTAATAAAAAAAGAACATGAAGTATTTTGAAGGAAATCTGTTTTTCGACTTCCATGCAGCAGCTGGAGGTGAGAGAGAGGGGTTTGCCATTTGGCTACCAGTCCAGGGTACACACAGGCCTTTCCAGGCCATGGAGAAAGGCTCACGAATGGAAATGTTCAAAGGGCCAAGTTTGATGCCAGCTGAGTCAACTTTGCACCTGCTATTTTGTAGCAGGACTCAGCTGGCTCACATCCAGCGTGGTTGCAAGGAGGCTCTGAAACAATTTGGAGTGCAATTGACTTAGAGGAATAGTTTCATAACTCCCAAGAAATATGCAGCCCTTGCAATTTCTACTTACATAATTAAACAAGTAGAAGTTTACACACTAGCTTGCATCTTAAGAAGAGAAACAAATGACAAACAGGACATCCTTAGCTGCTCCAGGCTCCCAGAACTATGGTGCTTACAAAAACCAGTATTTGTAGCTGGAGATTTTAAGGAAGTCCAAGTTCAGAACCCACCTGTTACTGAATCTGAACTCCCTTTGGAAAAGCCCATCCCTAAACCTATCGCTGCTAATACTGCACGTGTTTCCAGCTACTGAGAGCAGAAAGCATTGTCTGGTAACCATCACCCCCCTGGCTGCTGCAGTCCCATCCTGGGACAGGACAAAAAGGTATTTTGGTAGAAATGGTCATACACAATAATCCAGCAAAACAGACCATCTGACAGCAAGTCAATTTGGTCTTGCAAGGTAATTCAAGGAGCTTGGGAACATGCACAGTTAAACTTCAAAGTAAGAATCTGAGAAGTCTTAACTGTACAAGCTTCAGGAGACTCTCAAACTCAGCAGCATGCAGGCAACAGGCTCCACTGGGCTGGGCACACCCAGTTCCTCTTCTCAGACTGCCTGTCCCCCAACTGCAAACCAACAGCCATTAAAAACATGGCAGCTGGGACTCCACAAAACATCTACATGGCCAAAATAAGACTCAAACTGCACTTAAGTTTCCCAGCAAACATACGCTTAGATCGTACTGTGAATGAAAATCCACAGTACTTACGTCAAAACAGTCTATGGAAATCTTAAGTTCAGCTGTATCCATTTAACAGTGTCAATAGAAAGCTGATTAGCAGGTATGTATTTAAGCAGATTATTTTCAGCTAAAGCTACTGTTTTAAGAATGCCTTTCTCACACCTTGTCAACAAATTATTAATTTAACTTCCAAAAAAAAAACCGAAACCAATTTTTTTTAAAGCCAGATAGAATTGAAGACCTGGATAGTTTTTCATTTCTGTAATTAAATCCACTCCCTTTACATGCTGGGGAGAGCAGTACAGACAGGCTAGACATGTGACGTGGTTAAGACAAAGGAACTGCATGAAGATAAATAAATGCTTCATGAAACCATGGTCTGGAAACCTTACAAAGGGAAGTGAGCCCCAGGCTGTCATTCAGATGCTCCTGCAGAACTGACCCAGGAAGGTCAGCTCCACGAGGGGAGCAGCTGAGGATGCCACCCAGCAGCACATCAGCCATCATCCCTGTCTGAGAGCTCTGGGCACTCAGGTGTCACAGATCCATCAGGCACAGTTGCATTTGGAGTTTTTTCTAGTTATCAACCTACTGAATGGCACATGCTTGCAATGGGAGTCTCATTTATGAGCTCAGCAGGCTTCTAATCAAAGCAAGAAGATGATAAGTTTATGGAAAGCTCATTTAAGCATGAGGCATCCTTACAAAGAGCTAAGCATTCAAAAAAAACCTGAACTTAACCAAAACCCTCAAATGTGGTAATGGCAAAAGTGTTGGCCAGCTTTTGGTCTACCATCTAAGCAGAATTTTCCCTTTCTAGATAAGTGATAAACATAGTACCTAGGTTGATAAAGGAAAAATAATATTAAAGATGCAAGCCTAGAGAAGCAAAGAGACTTTTTTGCTCTGATAGCAATCTTTCTGAAGTTATTTTCTTGAGGTAAACAAATGGGGTTGCTCAGAGAATCACATTAAGTACATAAATAAAAAGAAATCTGGTTTATAAAGCTTATAACACAACTTTTTAGTGATGCAAGAAGGCCATTTCCACATTAAAACTCTAGTCCTGTTGTCACTTCAGGGTAATAGAAACATCAGTTGCAGCTGATGGGGGGACACGACCCTGCACCCTGCTACTCCTTCCCCCTTCTCTGCTCCAGTCCCAGAATTCCTTCAGTCACATACTGAAGTCAGGGCAGGCAGCTTTGGCAAAACAGCACTATCAGCCAATAGTTTCAGCAGGCTTAGGTCCCCAGACAGCTCACTGCATCGGTGGGGGCATGGCTGCCCCTGCAGCAATGCTGGCACGAGGAGGACACAGGGATGCAAAGGCAGGGCAAGGCCAGGCTCTTTCAAAGCCAGCCCCTACTGAGACCTGCCTGGAACAACTGCTAAGTTCAAATACATTACATGGAGCTACCACTAAATGCAGTTAAATCAAGCTTCAAAGTTGGCAAAACCAGCCCCTGCACATAACAGCTCAATTTCATGTTATAGCCATCCACTAGGATGAGTTCAAAGATTTAATCTCATCAGCCTGAAAGCATTTCCTTCTGTTAATTTTACACTCATTCACCTACAGGTCACTAAGGCTAAAATGGAGATTTCTGCATAGTATGTTTTACAGGTTTATGAATTTTTTGCCAGCAAATCTCTAGAAGACAGCATACAAATGAGTTAGGGATCCTAAGTATATATGCTGTCAGCCATCCTCCCATTTTTTAGACGTGAGTGCTTTGGTCATCAGACACATGTTTTGTAAGGAGGCCCCGCAAGGCGCAGTCAGACCAGTGCCAGGAATTCGGTGAACCTGGGGTCACGCTGTCAGGGCTCCGCAGCACTTAAAGCATCTGAGCGGAATTCAGTCAGGGAATTAAATGACTGCCATTACAGTACCAGGGCATCTGTCTTCTGCAGATCTGCCTTGCTGCATTTCTGTTCTCATGATGAATACAAAAATAAATTCTTACCTAGTTCTCCTCGAAGGTTAACTAATTCTTGAGACAACTCTTTCCGCTGCTTCAGTGCTTCCTCCCTCTGTAGAGAAAAGAACAAAAACCCCAAATGTTTGGTTACTAGTGGTCTGAGCAGGGCACCTTCCAATGATTAACTTCCATGTGTTCTGTAGGCAAAACAAGAGGCAGGAGCAAGAAGCCAAGATATGACTCATTTAGGATAACAGTTCAGCTGTTACAATATACACAGATGTTATTCTGTTGTTAAGGAAATTATACTTTAAAACAAAGAACAGCTTTTTCCAGGACAGCTCTGCAATTAAAACCCTACTTTGCAGCAATTAATTATATATTTTATGGAGGGTGTAGCAACATAAGCCTCCAGAACAAATCAAGTGGTAGATGTCAAGGGCACAGAAGTACAGTGTATATGTGAAAGAGGCATGCATTAAATATTTATCTTAAGCTTACTCAAACAGAAAACCAACAACTTTGCTAAATGGTTAGTCTTCCATGAAGAAAAGGCACAGCCCTGTTCAAAGTTGAATACAACCCACCCTGCCGCTCGCAGTTCCTAACGCGACGGTGTTTCTTACACGGAGAGAATCACAAGGGACGTGTGACCAGATCACAACAAAGCAGAAGCACCCATCTCCCTGCTTTCCCCAGGGGCTGTGCCCCGGCCAGGAGGCGGCGGCCGGCCAGGCCGCTGTGCCCCCGCCCCGGCGCAGCCGGGCACAGCCGCCCCGCGGC
>VZRH01001063.1:1286-14773 GCA_013397555.1 Urocynchramus pylzowi | reverse complement strand
CCCCCCCCCCACCAAATTATAGTTTCCAAGGCTACAAAACTGAGAAATAAAATCAAAGGCATGACTGTCATTTGGTGTCACTGAAAATGTTTTGCTAAGTGTTCCAGTAAAGATGATACAGTAATGGTGTCACATTGTGCATTTATATGTCACAATGCTTTTTACAGTAGCTATAGACTTTCAGATGCACTCCTTGATAATCCAGCAATTTTATCATCAGGGAGTGATAACCTCTCAGATATGAAAGCTGATGTCAGCGTCTTCTGCCACTTTGATCTGCGCGAGCTGATGCCTTGAAAATTAATGAGAATACTACATGTGAAATCAAAATCAATCTGCTGTGGATTCTTTCCTCTCTCTGCCTTTCCAGGAGAGCTGGCAGGGGGAGGGGGTTAGTGAGAGACATGCGTTATCAAATCTGAAGCATGGCAGAGTATAAAGGCTGTAATTTCATCTCAGGATTCTTATGGCTTTAATAAACTCTTCATGCTTCATTCTTGCAGTTTACTGCATCATAGGGGCTCCTCTGCAAAATTGCAGCCATAAATTTTCCCTTCTGCTGGACAGATTTTACTCCCTTGCTTTGGTATATATGTCATCGTGCTTTCAACAGAGTTGAGACATGACAAAACTGATTAAATATTTGTATTACCTTTTCAAAATATACAGAGAAAAGTAATTTCTTAGATGGAGGGAAGGAAGGCAAAAAACATTGTTGAGTATAGTTCATGGGGACTTCTTGGTGTTTACAAGACGACAGCAAAAAGTAGAATTCAACTTCTGTCACCTCTTGGGATAAAAATTCCTTGTCGCTTGATCTGAGATTGGCAAAATATCTCTATTACCATTGGCATTTGGCAAAAGGCATTAGTCAATCATCCAAAAAAGCATTATTGTCCTGCCATCTGCTCCCACATCTGCTTAAGCCCTGATGGCCCCCAAGAAACTGTCTGCCATTAGCAGTGATCCCTAAAAATAAAGTCTTTTTTACTACAAGTAAGTGAGCTAAGTAGACCATGTTCTCCCTTAAGATGCCCGTCTGGCTGTGATTGCACATTAATTATGTTTGGGGCTGACAGTTGTAAATTGCAGAAAGTGTTTTCTGGCCTCTGCTGGAGGAGTATGTGGGGTGGAGCCTGTTCCATCTCCTCCTCTCTCAGGCCCAGGCATAGCCTCAGCTCACCCTGCTGCTGGCAAAGCTTCCTCCTGTGCTACATGTACAGCCTGCTGGGGCCAGCTGACGTGGCACAAGGCTGGCAGCAGCAATTGCTGTTGAATTGAGCACGGCAAGGTGTGACACCTTCGTGTTCCTGCTGCTGTCACCCATTCCCGGGAGGCAAGCACTGAGGGCTGTGGTTTCCTCAGCAGCAGGGCCAGAGAAGAGATGGTTTCAGTGTTCTCCAATGATAGGAAGTCTGTGCCTCCTGTTGTCCAGCAGGGAAGGCATCCCCAGAGCTGCCAAGGGAGGGAAATTGCAGAGTGCAGTTGGAGTCAACACTGCTGGCAAGCACCCGTGACAGCAGTTTGGTGCACACAAGTGAGTGAGCATCAAATCACCAGTCTGAACTGGAGGAAGACATCTCTGGGCACTCTGTGCATGCATTTAGATTGTAATCTGCACTACATGGAAACTGTACTTACATCCAGGAGTGAAGTTTTGTGTGTTTGGCCTTCATTGCATGCTGTTTTAAGTGTTGAAATGGGGTGACAGTGTGGCACTAATAAAGTATTTGCTTTATGTTTTGACAACTAGGAAATAAACTAAGCAGAACCTTTTGGTTTTTGGGGGGGTTTGAGATGATCAGAGACATGTCCTTTTACATGGACAATGACCTTAGGAAATTCATCTCCATTTTCCTAGAATTCTCCAGTAAGCTGCAGAAAAGGTATCATGCATCACAAAAGTTTTCCATTATGAGAAATTGCTTAGTGCTAAAATTTTAAAGTTAAAAGCCCTGCCCATACATTTCTTTTGTTTCAGGGACTTGTGTTCAAATTAATCATGACAAATATATAGAAGGCTCTTTTCCTGATAATGAAAAATAAATTTAAATAACCCTGGTGCCTTTGCATAAATGTCACAAAATTTGAAAATGCAAGTCTAGAGCACCAAAACTCAAAGGTCTTCAAATTAAAAGCCAATTTTAAATTTGCAGTTATCATGCTGGTTTCAGCAGGGAGCAAGTGTAAAAGAATGCAGTGCATTCTTTTAAAGCAGTGAAGATTTATGTGTCTGCATTACCATTGCCAAAAGAATATTTTCCTTCTTTATTTTTAATGGCTCATGTAATGTCTGAAGATTCCAAAGGAACGGAAGAAAAGATATTGAGCCTTAAATATGAAGAAAAGCATGGAAAATAAACACTTCATAGTTGAGGAGGCATGTAAGATGGATGGGAAGGAAGATGGATAGACAATAAGTAGAGTTTCTTCTGGCCTTATATCCTCTTGTCCTACAAATCTGATCCTTCATTCTGATCATCCACATCCATGCTGGGATCCATTGGTCTGTAGGACACTGCTGCTATTTGCAACCCAGAGTGCTGAGGATGGAACATAAAGCCCTCCTACAGTGTGTGTGCCAGCTTTATCTATATGGTGGAAAGACCTTGAGGACCCTCATAGGGTTTCCCTGATGTTTTGCCCAACAGGCTGTAACAAAAAAAAAAGAAGGTGGTTGAAATATGGAACACTATTCTCAGTGGATTGAAAAAAAATAATAATAATTAGGATTTCCAAAGTACTTGTGGTATTTAGGAAGACTGATTTCTTAGGAATTCATGGAGCTGGACAGGAAATTGTTATTCAAAAGATATTTTAATGGAAAATATAGTTCCTGCTGAATTGTTAAAGGCATTTTATTTCCTGTGGCAAAGCTGAAAAGCCCATTTCAGGTCACTTTCAATACTTGAACTTTAGGGATCTATGGATCTATGAATAAGAGGCTAGAGTGTACATTCTTCTGGTAACTTGTATTTCCAGCCCTTTCCATCTCCTCTAGACAGAGTCTCCAGAGTACTGGCCTTTCCACTGTGCACTGTGCTAAAATGCATGCAACTGAGCATGATGCTCAGCCTCATAGCCTGACAGCAAAATAGATCCAGAGCTTTAGGGAAGATGTAGTTCATAGTAGAATCTTGGGCCATAAGCAGGGCAAAGAACTACAGAAGCCACCTTGGGGATCTCAAAGGAAGAAGCAGATGCTGCTTCTGCTTCATTGTTCTGTCAGTTTTAGCCAGACAAGGGCTACACTGATGAACCTTCACATCTCATTGCAAGGTCTATTTGCTCAAGGCTTTCCTTGAAGGAGAGAGGTTATATGCTGAACTGATTTGACAATAAAAGCATCAATGTCAGTTCTGCAATCCTTGATGAACTCATAATGTTTTAAATTGAAATACATTTGTTCAGAGCCTGCCACGTGTATATATATCCATCAGAGAGGAAAATGAAGTACCATGCTATTTCTGATCCACCAGCAGCTGTACAGAGGCTGCTGCTCTGTGTAAAATGTGCTGCTTAACCAGGTGGAACAGGGGCAACAAAAGTTTTCAGAGCCATACCCTCCTTCAATTGCCCTGCTGTATTGATTGCTGCATTTCCAAGTTATTGATTTCATAGTCAAAACTTGCCTGAGCATTGGAAATTTTCAAAGATATCCAGGACAGCTCATCACCCAGCTTCCACACCAAACCCTACACATTTCAGGATCAAGATGTGAGTCTACTCAGTCAAATGAAATGCTGTTTCTGCAGGTTTATTCAGTCCCTGTAGTTGCACATGCAGGAGTAGAGCAGGATTCCAGAACAAGTCAGTGTGGGATCCAAGGGAGAGATTAATGCATATCTGCTAAGCAGGAGGGTGTCCAGGAGAACATATTAGCCCATTTTCTCCCCAGTACTCTGATTAGACCTGTTTTAGTGAGATTTGTGATCTGTAATAGAATGTCAGAGGATTCAGTCAGTGCAAAGCAGTTCTTGCTCATAGGAAACATGGCACTGTCTGTGTTTTTGAGCTGGATATCTCAAGAACCAAAGGCAGGCTACAGACTTGGTAGCAGTGTTTGGATTGTCTCCTGTCATTGTCATGCACTGTCCCTGTCACTTGGCCTTTGCTAGTTTTCTGTCCATTGTGTGCTTGCTCAGCTACTTTATAAGTTCTCATAACAAAGCTACAAGAAACAGGTTAAGCTCATATTAATGTTTCAGTGCTACACTGCAATTTGATAACAATAAACAGAAGCTTTTATGAGGCTGTAAATGTCTCTTCCATTTATAAATATTGTACTATAACTGCAGGCTCTAGGGTTATCAGGCAGTCAAACCTTTCATCAAAGCCAAATAGTTCCTAAAGTACCACTCTTAAAAATCTTTTGCAGGCATTAATGTTTCATTAGTTCTCTCAAATGAGTCTCCTTGGGAATCTGTATAGCAAGTAAAATCTAGCTCTAACCCATGGAAAAATTAACTGCATTTTTAATTCCCTTCTTTAGAATTTACTCCACATGGCTTGTGGTGGTACATAGCTGGTGTTCCAAATGTGCTCAGCTTAAAGGGTAGCAGTAAAATTAATAGCATATGTACAAGTGTACATTATACCAATGCATTCCCCCCCTGCAGCCAGGGTCCTTGCTGCCCATCCAGCACTCCATCTATCCCTTGCTTTTCCATGGAGCAGGACTTCCTGCCTCTGCTCAGCCAAGCCAAATTTATGGAAACTGCTCTGAAGTTGCACCCACAGTGCAACAACCAAGAAAGCACTGTCCAAGCATTTGATTGATTCACAGATTCTCAGGGCAGCAGGGACCACTGTGACTTCCATAAATACACATTGTTTCTACCCAACGTATTTGAAACAAATTGTGCCAGCAGCACACACAGCCTGTGTGTTCTCTGTTACTTTCTACCTCCAGCCTTGTAAAGTACATATCCTCAATTCCTGCTCAGTGTTTAAATGTGCCTAATTGGCAACCTGTTGTTACTGCATGTTGGCATGGAGCTTTATAATTGGTGTGAAATAAAATTATTAGGGCATCTGTAATGTCTTTATCTCAGTTCCTATCTAGCCTTCCAAGCAGCGCTGAATTTTGTGCAGCTTAAACAGGAAACTTTTCATATAAAGCACAGATTTCATCATCTTTGAATTCACAAGTGACTGACAGTTTTTCCTCTGTGAGAAGGTTTTTGGGGGACAGTCAAGGCCTGAACTCATCAGTAGATGTGCTTTGTAAGCATTTGTGGTCTTACAAGGCCTGCTAGGGGTAGAAACAAAAGGAACTGCCTGCATGCTGCCCTGGTTGGGATGTTGGGATTTAGCATAGTGGGTGCTGGAGGGAGGAGAGAGGTGAGGGAAAGGCAGGAGCACATCAGGAAGGTGCATCTCTGAGTGCCTGGCTGCTGGTGTGGGAGTGGGCATGAGCCCATGAAGTCCCAAGATTTATACTCCTGTCCACAATATTGGTTTGAATAGGGTTGTAGCTCAAAGCACAGTGAACTGAGCTGTTCCTTACTTGGCCACGCCCTGCCCAGTGTGACCTTGGCTCTCCCAGTTCTGAGAACTTTGGGTTTTGGGATGAAATGAACTGCTAGCATTGGGAAGAAGTGTGAGTCTGTCTTTGAGAGTGAGCTTGAACATGGTTATACCTCATGTCAGCATGTCTGTAGATTGCTGCAAAATGTCTACATTCATCTCATTCCTCTCACATCTCTGTTATTGAACCAATTGCAAGTGTGTTTACTAATACCCAAAAGCATTGGAATACAGGGAGTCAGCAACAAAATGGTCACAGGAATACAGGAGTCAGCAACAAAATGGTCACACATCTGACAGGTCCCCCAGGGACCTGATTGGACTGATTAGTTTACAGTATCTTTTTCTGCAGTCTGGAAGAAACTGTTCAATCTCTGACCAAAAAAAAAAAAAAAAACACTAAACTAAATTTAAAATTATAGAATTAGTAGACTGAAAAATAGTAATGGGCACCATCCCACTGTATGGGTGCCGTGAGACTGGGTGCCATAGCTTGGACTGCCCCCATAGCACCATCAGCACAAGGTTCTACCTCCAGGAATGCCCACTGTGGTTCCTCCTGAGTAGATGGTGAGGAGTGTCTCACAGAATGGTGTCTCAGGAAAGGAGCTGAGAATGTGAGGGGATGACTTCTGCAAGCATCTGCCTCTGGCAAACCATTATCATAGGGCACAGGGATGTGATCCTGAGCCACCTGCTGGAAGCATTTGTCCTGCAATGTCACAGGATCATTTGCAGTGAGTACGGAGTCCCAGTTTGCAAATTGTCTCCCCAAGCTTTCCCTCCTTCTTTTTCTCACAATTGATGAAGTTGCTCTCTGTGGCAGTGACAAGACAACATGCAAATACCTTGCAGAAGAGTTATTTGTCATTAATGCAGGCAGTTTGAAGTCCTAATCAAACAGCATTTGCAGGAAAAACTTTTTAATGAGAATGGCATTAAAGAATTTAATTTAAAACATGTGAAGGGATTCTTCTTTGCACATACCTCTTACTTTTCAACCTTCCAGCTCTTTTTCTCTCCACTAAAGGGTTAAAAAGAAAACAAGAAGGCAATTTGGGGTTCATCGATTTCACATTAAGTCTTTGCCACTTAGTTCCTCACAAACAAGGGCTGCAAAAACTTTCAACTCAGGGAGAAGTGCAGAAGGGATTTTTGATACCAGAAATCTCTAGGGGGAAAAACAGCATCATGAAAATAATTGGCTGGAAAATGAAGCTGGCCAAAACGAGTATATAAATAAAGTGCAAATGTTTAACAGGGAAGGAACATCTAACCTCAGGCTGGGGTGAATGATCTTTCTGTGACATCTCTCTAGAGCAACTCCTAGTGCTCAGTCAGGACTTAAAGGGGTCGATGCAGAGATTATTTGGTATTGATCTTTGGCCTGGCTTTATGCAGAGCACAAGCCTGTAAAATTACAATGATCCTTGCAAATTTATTAAAATGGCTTAAAATTTATTAATCACTTTGGAAATGCAGGTCATGGACTCTGAACTAGAATAATAAAGCTTTAAGCCACTACCAATTTTCTGAGAAGTTAGTACAACACGATGGTTCAATTACCCTGTGTGCAGGTTTCCCAGCTAAACTGCAGCCAGACCACATTTGCCATCTGTCCTTTCCTAAGTAAATGGGGTTTCAAGCCCTCCCCAAATTCACACCATACCCCACCATCAACAATTATTCTCATCAGTGAGGTATATCTGCAAATTTTTTAAATATATTTAAATATATTATTGTCATCAGAATCAAAATGTGCTAGGCATGAGAAATGGGAGACATTAGAAAAAGCTATGGGCACACATTACTCTGCAGGGGGGTCCTTTCTTATCTACACAGTAATAATGGCTGTGCTGTCGTATCCCATTGCTCCTGATAAAGGAAGAGGTCATTGTTGTACATATTTTTTGACAGAATGAGGTCGCTGATGTTATCTCTGATTAGTTGAATAATGGTCATGACAGATTCTTAGTTGTCTTACCTTAGAAATGGCAGTCTGCTTTCCTATCCTGGCTGACCTTTTTTTCTTAAAGGGAACTGTACTTGCAAAGCAGCCCCAGAAGCTGAGAACTGTGGGGGCTGGGTTTTCTCCTCTCTCCTTCTGCAAGGGTGGTGTGAAGAAAAGGGGAAGAAACTTTAGTAGCAACAAGCACTCCTGTTTATCTTGCAGCATGCATGAAGGATATGATCTCTGGGAAGGAAATTCCTCCATCTAGGCTGTGGCAGATTGCTGCCCCTCAGATGAGGAAGGAGAGCTCCTGCAAGGTTATTCTATTAGATCATCTGCTTTGCCCTCAATAGCATCTCAGCCCTGTGCCCTGCTAGCAAGCATAATAATGTGACTAAAACACCTCTTAACATTTAACAGCCCCATTAATTTTCCATTGATGCACCACACAGACTAAGGGATTTGCACCCTTGACCTTGGGCATCTAACACATAAAATATTAGATTATGTTTTCGCAACTCTTTTGTGCACTCTCAGTCTTTCAGTGCTGGGAGCACAGACAGGTATAACCAGCTTAGTCAGACAACATAAAAATTTAAACTTTTCTGGCATAGACAACGCTAGAGACACAGGAGAAATTCAATGTCCTTGTCTTGTTTAATAAGTCTGCAAGCTTGAAAGTCTTATTAAGCATTCAGAAAACAGAACGTGACACACTTAAAGAAAGTTTGTGGAAAATACCTTTTCTCTTTTTTTAAATTCCTGTTGAAGTCTCCTTGAAAACCAAGAACTGAGAACAGAATTCTCATTTTTGGTGCCTTACATTAATTTGGATTGAATGTGAATGTTTTCTTTTCCTCTGCTTTCAGTTAGCAAGCAAATGGAAAACATATTTTGTTTGAAAAACCTTTAGGGAGTGAATAGAAATGAAGTTATTCTAAACAACCACTGCATTAAAGAAGTAATATAAATGAGGTTCTGTTTTCCTGTGGAACTTCTCTTGAATTTGACTTGAAATGCAATGAACTAGGTCAGAGACACATCCTATAAGGAACAGTTAAATTATAGGGAGTAGAAAAGGATGTTAAAGTTTGAGCTAGAGCTGACCTGTATCTGTTCTCTGGATCACTCTTCCTCCCTGCCCACCATACTTGGATAAATTCAGAGGGTTTAGTGCACATTCTTAGCTACTCTCTAAAGCAGCTCATGGGAAATAATAAATCCCTAAGACTTCACGAGGACAAACTTTAGTGAGTTAGGTGGCTGCTTTCCTGGAAAACTCCTTCAAACACTTCTTACTTTATTTCCAGCAGGTACAAGGATGAGATATAGATGCAGGGTGTCTGGAAAGTAGGAATAAACTCTCAGGTGAAGCTTGGTGCTCTATTTCTGAGACTAGTGTGCCACATGCAGCACCTCTTGGGATCTGGCAGGAAGGCAGGGAGGCTCTGACCCTCTGCAGTGTCTGTGCTGGGTGGTGTCAACCCTAACCACTTACAGAGCCCTCAGGGCTTGCTAGGCACTGTGAAGGTCAGATACTGCAGGTTTTTTGAGGCATGTTCTAAGCAACAACACCTCTTTTTCTTTAAATTAAGTGACTCCTCATTTAGCATCCTGTTAGGAAGCTAACTCGAAGAGCTGCAGTGCTCCAGTTCATCACCTTATATCATCCCCTACAATGAAAACAATGAATGACAGCTTCATAGAAAAAGAGAGGGGTCAGTCTGGGATAGAGAAAAACAGGCTGACAATCTAAAGTTACAACCACAAGGAGAAAGAAAAAATAATATTTTCTGAGGTTGTTATCAGGAAAAGTTAATGAAGCTCTAATGAATATTAATTTATATCCATATAGATTGCTAACTTCTGGGTTTTTGCTGACATGGCAAGCAATCAGTATTTAAATGTCTAGTATTTCTTTTGATTTGCCACAATTAATGTTTCATGGAGTGTACATGAGTCTATAAATTAAAACACTTAATTACAAGTTGTTCTTCTTGGGGTTTTTTTTTAAAGACTGAATGGCAAACAGAGCTGCAAGGCCGTGACATACTCAGAATCAGGATGCTGATATAAATATGGGTAGATGATGCTAACTAAGTTATTTTCTTTTAAATCTTTTCATATCCTGAATGGAAACATGGCTTTAGATGAAAATGCTCATTATACAAATTAGGTGGATGTTATTATTGAGCACATTAATCATTTTTTCTCCAAATGCTCACTTTACAAATGTAATTATTTTTAATCATACTGGTTCCACTAAATTGGAGATTTGGTTTCCTTTTACACTCAAATTCAAGGTCTCTGTATTTAAAAGCACATTATTTTTTATAGATTATTTCCTGTCATTTTACTTCAAAAGCACCCGATAAAATTTAAGTAAATGTGATTAAATAGCACAGGAAAGTTGCCATGGTATTTTTCTTCCTTTCAGCATCATAAAATCACTGGTTCCTCTACGGCAGGTTTAAGGCTTCACAAGAGTGTGGGTGTGTAATTAACCTGATTTCTTAATGAGTGTATTGAAAACATATTTTCTTGCAATTCAGTGACTGATAGTAAGCTACTGAGTATTTAGCCCTGGCAGAAGATCAGGACAGAGCTTGTATGACAAACAAATACCACCTACAGCTTCTTTTGAAGTCTCATAAGGTATAGTAGACCTTGTTGACACCTCAAAAGCAAGCACAAATTCTATTCCATGCTTAAAAAATCCCAAATCCTCAAACCCACAGGAGATTTTATGACCTGCTTTTCCCCTGGTCATTTGCAGCAGAAAAAGCAACCCAGCATCTTGTGTTATCAACAACCATCTGCCAAAATTTCATTGTCTGATCTTTTCAGCTGCTTTATGAGGAACAATTTAACTCCACAATGAAGACTGTGCAGGCTCACAACCAGATCCAGTCATTTTCAGTACTGCCTCTCTGTTAGTGTGTATAATTAATATGGACTTTGAGACATTAAGCAACAAATTCTGTAACTGGAAGATATTTCATGTGCAGATTAGGAAGTAACCATCTGCCACGTTCTTTATGCAGTGCTGTGGTTTGTTTTAGAAAGAGAAGAAAAATCCCAACATATTCACTGTTTTGCAAAGACCATGTATGTCCCCAAGAGAACCTGGCTTTGCCTTTGCTGGAAGTGTACTTCAGTTACAAGTGTAAATAAACACCCTCTGCACATATTTCCAACAGCAATTTTGCTAATATTTTAAGGAATCATACTTCTGCCTCTCCACAATTTGTCTCCTAAAGGGTTCAAGCAAAAATGCAGATGAAGAAACGAGATTAATTGATGGGCAATTGTAGTTTGTGATGAGGCAGAAATGTGCTATGAATATTTGTATTTGTTAAAGAGAACATAGGCATTCATAAACAGGTAAAAGAGAGCATACACTCAAAAACTGCTCCATGAATAAACACTGTTTACCTCATTGTGTTAACAATTTACCACATCTTGAAAAATTGTATGGAAGATTGTTCTTTTTTCATTCTTTATACAACAGGTTGCTGAGCACAGTATTATAGCATTGATAGTTTATGGTTTAAAAGGCATTTGAAAGGCATTGAAAATCGGCAAAACATCTATACCAGTTTTGTAAAAACGAGCAAACATCTGTCATAAAGCAGGATCAGGAAAAAAAGGCATTGAAGGCTGGTAGAAAATGTGGCAGTGGTAGATGCTACATGCAGTGGCCAGCTTGCAGCCTGTTGGATGCAAGTGCAGGAAGGTGGGAGGAAGTCCCAGAGGAACTGGGGTTCTCTGCCTCTGTCCTCATCAATGTTCTTTTGCAAGGGCCTCTTCCTGTCAGCTCCGAGTTAGTAACTCACTCCATAGACGTTTGAATTGGTCCACAAGGGTTGTGCATACAATTCCTGTCTTGATTTTAAAGCTCTTACTAAGAAGATTCTCTTAGATTTGCACATGAAGTTTAAGGAGGCAGGGAGCTGTGTTTCATTGAGTTGTACTTGTCTCACAGGGTTCTGTAAGACCCCAGGAGAAATATTTCTCATTTTTATTCTTTCTGCTCCATAGTGGACTCACCCCCTCCTTGCAGTTCTAAATATAAAACCACTTGGTGAATGACCACAGAAATCCAGTGCCATACCTTGCCAGCATTCTTGCTCCTCACAGGCTTATTAAAGAGCTGGCAACTCCCAGGGGTGGTGGGATGGATTTAGTTTGGTTTTCTCTGGCTTTTTTGTCACTGTTGGCTTGTCAGAGGCTGATGGAGGTGACTCAGCCACATCTGTTTTTTCAGTTGGAGGCTGCTAATATATCTGTCTATTAGCTTTCCCAGTTTTGTGAACATTTTCAGGAATTTACTGTCTTTAAGATCTCTGCCTTTTTGTCAAACTTGATGGAAATATTCGCATTTACTGGGGAAGATGTAGATGTGCATACACAAAGAGGGTGATTATATAGCCTTTGTTTCCTTAGGGAAACTAGATGAAAAGTGTCCACTGCATTCCCCATCCCCATCAGTACACACCAGTGAAGTTGTGTTTCTTGAAATGTTTTTAATTGTGTCACAGCTTTAAAAGAGAATGAGTGATGAGAGTTTGTAGTAAATGGGCTGGGGTTTTATTTCAGTCTTCAGAATCCTTGACATATAACCTTTTGCTTATATAAAACACTTCAGCTGTTCATTCATAGGTTTAACTATGGTGAAGACTATTCAGTGGAAAGAAATCTTATTATCTTCAGCTTAATATTTCATTATCTGGCACAATATGAGGATATTAGACTTTGATTGCTGGTTCTCTTCAGAGATTACAGCATTTAAATTCTTATTCCCATCTGCATTTTAAACTTCATCATTTTTTTTTAAACTGGTCACATTTATGTTGCATTTAAATCTTGTCTTTCAAGTTTTCAGGTTCAAAAGTTTAGGTGAAAAATATTCAAATTAGGTCTGTCCTAAATTTCCTAAACTATTCTGATGTTCACCCACTCATTTCACATCCTAGCAATATTCAGACATGATAATGGACATCAAAGAATTGCAATGGTCACTCACTACACACCAACATCACACATCTGACAAAAAAAAGTCTGTTCAAGAAGAATATGATGACCTTATGCACCTAAACCTTTTACAAAACTATTAATCTGTGACAATGTCACCCAAAGTTACAGTAAATAAGCTACTGAAGTAGTTTTATGGGTCACAGTAATGTATCTGTTTGGAATCTGTTGTACTCAGACAGGCATATACATTTGCTGTAAATGAATCTTCAATCTCTGTGAATCATTTTATTCTTTTTATACACACTATAAAATTGCCATTTTTATGGCCAGGCTTGATGTATGATATGGCTGAAGAGCTGTATGAGTTAATTAAAGAATAAAGGGCTGTCCCTTCTGCTCTATATTTCTGTTCATGACATTAGTATCTGAGAACCACTGTTTTGTACCACGCAGAGATTTTGATTTTAAGGGAATCATATAGGTTGAGGTATGCATACCCTTATACTGTGCAGGGTGTGTGATTGGGTCCAAAATCCAGAGGCTTTGTATCACCAAGGCAAGCATTTGCCCTGCTGATGCACAGAATGACTAGGTTGGAAGAGACCTTCGAGACCATTGAGTCCAACCCATGCCCTAACACCTCAACTAAACCATGGCACCCAGTGCCACATCCAATCTTTTCTTAAACACATCCAGGGATGGTGACTCCACCACCTCCCCAGGCAAGCCATTCCAGTACTTTATCACTCTTTCAGTAAAAAAAGTTTTTCCTAATATCCAACCTATATTTCCCTTGGTGCTGCTTGAGACTGTGTCCTTTCTGTCAGTTGCTGCCTGGTGAAAGAGACCAACCCCCACCTGATTCCAGTCACCTTTCAGGAGGTTGTAGAGAGTGATAAGGTCACCCCTGAGTCTCCTTTTCTCCAGGCTAAACAGCCCCAGCTCCTTCAGCCGTTCCTCTCAGGGCTTGTGTTCCCAGCCCCTCTCCAGCCTCGTTGCCTCCTCTGGAAGTGCTCCAGCATCTCAACGT
>VZRH01001058.1:1528-38713 GCA_013397555.1 Urocynchramus pylzowi | reverse complement strand
GGTGGTGCCGGAGGGATCGCGGTGGGGGCTGAGGTGGATCCCTGAGGGATCCCCGAGGGGGCTGAGGTGGATCCCTGAGGGATCCCCGAGGAGCTGAGGTGGATCCCTGAGGGATCCCCGAGGAGCTGAGGTGGATCCCTGAGGGAGCTGAGGTGGATCCCGAGGGATCCCCGTGGGGGCTGAGGACGGTCCCGAGGGTCCCCTGGTCCCTTCCGAGGGAGAGGGCAGGGCTCACCCCATTCTGGTGGGCGGCGAGGCCGTTCTGGGCCGCCCTGGGACGCGGCCCACGGGCTTGTCCCGGTGGAACGTCCCCTCCGTGTCCCGGTGGAACGCCCCCTCCGTGTCCCGGTGGAACGTCCCCTCCGTGTCCCGGTGGAACGTCCCCTCCGTGTCCGGTGGAATTCCCCGTGCTCCCTCCCGGGTGCGACTGGGCCAGGCCTGGGAGAGGCACGGCTCATCCCTGGCTCCCGGCGTGGAAGGGAGGGAATGCTGGGGAATTAAATTCCCAGTCAGGGAGCAGGGGGTAAAACGGTGAAAAGGATTTCCCCTTTAGCAAAGTTTTGCTGTGTTTGATCTGTGTTTTGGAGTTCTTGGAAGTGATGGTGGGAGCTCAGAGGAGGCACAAACTGCCCTCCCTGGAGGCTGGGGGAGCAGATTGAGATGAGATACTGGGGAGAAATTGGATACTGGGGAGAAATCCCTCCCTGTGAGGGTGGGCAGGCCCTGGCACAGGGTGCCCAGAGCAGCTGGGGCTGCCCCTGGATCCCTGGCAGTGCCCAGGGCCAGGCTGGAAGGGGCTTGGAGCAGCCTGGGACAGTGGAAGGACTGGGATGAGCTTCTAACCCAAACCAGTGTAGGACTCTGGAGTTTTGTTCAACTCCTCACAATTTTATAAGCACCACTCAGGGCTGATGAACCATCTGCTCATGCTGATTTCTCTTTTCAAGGTCTGGGTGTATATTTTTGGTTATCCTGGTTTTTCTGTCTCAGAGGAGACAGATGGAGTCTGTGAGGATGTGAACAGCAGTGCTGAGTGGGTCCTGTTAGAGCAGGACGTGTGAAGGAACCATCCTGCTCCAGGAATCCTTTTTCTCTCCCATTTAGCCCTTTTTCTTCGCTCCCTGCAGGAGCTGCTCCGAGCTTTGTACTTGGTGTGTCCATGGCAAAGCTCTTGGCTGTGTGTCAGGAGAATCCTTTGTTCTCCAGGTGTTTGTTTAGGTGTTAATAAGCAACACTTGCACATTCCCTGGAATGGAATAATTCTTTCCTCATATTTTTGTCTGACATTTTTTCCAAAGCACCGAAAGCTTCGAGGCTGAGATTGGTCTTATCAGCAAACATGGAAGGGGGGGAGTATCCCAAAAATCATACAATCATCAGTTGGAATGTGTTAAAAACCAGGTGAAGCTTTAGAACTCCGAGCAGCAGCTGATTTTGGGTCACTGTTGGCTTTGGATGGCAAGAAAATTCCTGTACTTCCTGGTGTGTCTGCAGGTGAGGAGCTTTTTAGGAGTAATTGGAATGTTGATCTGGACCTACCTCGATCTACCTGGTCCCAGGTCAGGTTTGCACCTGGTTGTCACTTGCAAATCTCTCTCAGGTATTTCCTGGTTTTAAAGCTGAGTGTGGTGATTCCTAGGAATACCAGGAAATGCTGGAATCTCCCCACACACATCCTTCTTGATATGCAGGTAAAGCAGAACAGGGGATTCCCAGGAGAAATGATCTGCAGGGGGACCATCCTTTCACTGAGGCACTAGAAGCCAATGGAAAAATCCATGAGGATTTTTCCATGGTTTGAGGAAGGGTTTTTATCCCACATAAAACTGTCTGGATCTGCAGGGTCTCGTGCCATTCCCTGAGTGGTTTCTGCCCTTCTCAGAGAGGGCTGGTGAAAAAAGAATGGATTTTTCCTGAAGTTTGGAGTCCACACATCATTCCCAGCTCCATTGAAAGAGCTGCCCCAGTTTGAGATCTGCAGAGTTGTGATGAGCAGGGAGAGGGCTGTGCCTGTGGAGAGGGAGCTGGATCCTTCCCAGCTGGGCTGTGAGGAGGCTGGGGAGGCAGGGATGGACCCAGAATCTGGAGGGTTGGAAGAGGAGAGGGAGAACATGCAAATACAGTGGAATTTGGGAGAGGAGAAGTGAAATACAGCCCAAATCAGGAGATTTGGAAGAGGAATCAAATACACCTGAAAATCAGGAGATTTGTGCGAGAGGAGAGGAAGTAAGATACACCTGAAATCAGGAGATTTAGGAAGAGAAGAGAGAGAGGAAGGTAAAGACACTGAAAATTGGGAGATTTGGGGAGCAAAGTGGAAGTAAAAATACAGCCAGAAGTGGAAGATCTGAGGAGAGGAAAGGAAGTAAAATACTTCCTTTGTATTGCAAGATTTGGGACGGGACAGAAGTCAGAAATCCCCAAATCAGGGTTTGGGTGTGTTTTTCCTTCTCTCCTCCATAACCCTTATCTTCTCTTGAGTAAGGGAGGAAGGAGAGAGAATTCCAGTTGTGTTCCCTTTTCCTGGGAGCTTTGGCTTGACTTTTTCAGCACCTTCCACCAGGGAGAAGGTTTGGGTGCTGAAGGAAATGGCCCCAGCACTTGGATAACTGCAGGATTTGTGGGATAAAGTTAATCCTGGAGCTTCTCCTCAGGGATTTCAAGTCCCTCTGTTGTGTTTCCCTTTCACAACTCTGAAGTTTGTTGAGCAATTCTAAGTTCTGGGGATGTTTTATAAAACAAATGAAACCTGATGGAAGGGGCTTGGCTGACCCTGGTTGTTATGACCCTGTGAGATGTAATTATTGTTCCATGCTGGAATGTCACCAGCAGCTCTGCTGGCATTGGCACTGGCATGGCTGGAGGGATGGCAACAGTGGATTCACTCTCTGGAACAGCAGCTGAAGCTCTGGGGAGCCTGGGAGCAAGCTGGGAACGGCCCAGGAGCCCTCAGTCCCATTCTTCTCCTCCCATTTGCCCCCAGGACAAGGCTCCTCAGCAGGCACACACAGGGTTCTGCTGGTGGGGAAACCTGGCAGATCTTTGCAGCCAAAAGGAGGAGGGTGCTGGAGCTCTTCCTGGCTGGGCAGGAGCTAACCCACATCCTTCACTGTGCTTGCAGTGCCTTTTCCAAGGTCTGGCATGTTGTTCTGGGCTGTGTCTCAGGGCTCTGTGTGACCCCGAGGGTGAAGCTGGATTCCAGAGCTGTCCCGTTCCCAAATCCCTGTGTGAACAGCGGGTTTGTGCCTCTGGCTCTGTGGGTGCACCAAATTGCTCTGTTTTTGCCCAAAACACCCTGTTAGCCAGCCTGGACAGCTTCCCTGCATTTGCATACGCTGTGTAATTATGTTGAAGTGGTGCTGCTAATTAATGCAAAAACAATTAAAAGCATAAGTTTGTTTTAAAATAACCTTAATTTGCATAATTCGCCCTCCTCCACTACTCCAGGAGCTTTTTCCTGACACTGATTTTTCCAACCTTTTTTCTTTCCTGGATTCCCCAAGGCTTCCTCAGCACTGTTTCAGTTGTGTTTTGGTTTGAGGTAGGGAAGTGTTTTCTGGGGATGCAAACCCAGGCAGAGCTGGTGCTGCAGTTAATGATGTTGTTAATTGAAGTGGCTTTTCTCGGAGCTCGGCAGCTGTGCCTTGGATCCCTGTTCCAGAGGATCCATCTGGGGGTCAGACCTGGCTGCTCCTCAGCTCTGGAGCTACTGGATGCCCTTGGAATGGTGATATGAAGCTCTGTGATGGGGTGTTGGTCTCCAGATGTTGTCCCAGCAGTGGCTGCTGCTCCAAGTGTCCTCCTTTGTGGGATGTGCTGTAGGAACCCTGCTGGGGAAGCTGCAGGGAGCTGTTGTTTCTCTGATCTTGAAGGTATCTGGGTCTGCTGGAGGTTCCTGGTGACTCGTGGCCATGGGAGCTCACAAGGACCTGGCTCAGGCCAGATTGCACCAGGGAAGGTTTAGGTTGGATATCAGGGACAATTTCTTCATGACAAAGGTTGTCCAGCCCTGGCATGGGCTGCCCAGGACAGTGGTGGGGTCTCCATCCCTGGAAATGCTCAAAGAAGATGTGGATGTGGCAGCTGGGACATGGGTTAGAGGTGGATATGGCAGTGCTGGGATATGGTTGGACTTGATCTCAGAGAGCTTTTCCAGCCTCAGCAGTTCCATGATTATAATTCATTTGACAGCAGGTCAGATCTCTTTGAAGATGCAGCTCTTCTCTGGGCTTTGAGCTCCATGGAGGTCTCTCCACAGCTGCACTGGAGGCTGGAATTTCCCTGTCCTCAGGTGTGGGAGCTGCAGCTTCCACCCATCTTCTCCCACCTTTCCATTCGGTCTCTGTGTACCTTCCCCTTGATTTTCTGTTCCGCCCTTTTCCCACCAAAAGCAGAGGCAGGGCAGGCAAAATGCTCCTTATCTCCAGAGTACCTGAGCCCCTCAAGTTTTTCAGGAATCAGCCATGATTTATTTAATCTCCTGGAAAAGAGAATTTGTTCCACCAGGGTCAGATGCCCTGTTTTCTGCACAATGCCATTTTCCAGCTGTGGGATGGGAATTCTTCTGCCCCCTGTGTCATGTGTACATCATGTACTCTTGTCAGGACACATGGGTGAGTGTCCATGCCCAGCACTGGGACTTGGGGATGGACAATTTCCAGCAGACAGCTTGGTTGAGGAATTGGGATTCCATCTATGCTCCAAGAGCCCTCTGGATATGATTCAAGTTTCATTAAATTCTGAGGCAGAGCATTGAAATAACTTTTCTCGGAAGAGCAGAGGGAGCTGTAAAGAGGAGTTTTTTAATTAGATCATGGATCTAATCTTCTGGAAGTTTGGAGTGCTCAGAGCTGTGCCTGCACCTCCTGGGATGCAGCACTTGTTCCCTGCAGAAGTGGGATGGAAAAATGGAATTCATGACTTAAATGGGGTTTGGAGCTGAAATGAGGGACAGATGCCGATTATTTTTCCAGCAGGCCCTTTGTGGTGATCCCTGTGCTGTCTCCTTTGTTCCTGGGGATCCGATGCCTGGCTCTTGTTTCATGTTTTCCCAGTTGGTGTTTGGTCACTTTAGTGCATCCTTTAACCTTCTCTGGTTACCAGGGTGGTGCTGCCTGGATCAGCTTTAGAAACAAACACCAAATGCTGGGACACAAGGTTGGCCTCCTGGAGCTCGCTAGTTTGGGGTCTCCATCCCTGCAAGCTCCTGGTGTTTGGGGAATGAGCTTGTCCCTCAGCAGGAGCTGCTGGGCAGGGAGAGCCCAGCTGCATGTTTGGAACAGCTCAGGGGTGTTGTTCCTGCAGGAAATTCAGAGGGTGTTTGACTTTTAAAAATGGGCCCAGCACAAGGTGGCTCTTGATAATCAGGAAAACTAAGAAATATCTTTTCAAAGCCCAGATCTTCCCACTGTTCCCTCTCTTTCCAACTTATCTGTTGTTTTACCATCCAGCTCCTGTTTTACAGGCCTTGCTTGGCTGTTTCTCTGCTGTTGCCACCCAGACTTGGATCCAGAGACACCAGACTTGGCCTTTTTATCCCATATCTCTAAGCACATCCATTTATCATGAAATCCTGAAATGGTTTGAGTTGGAAGGGACATTAAGGCTCACCTCATTCCGTGGGCAGGGACACTTCCACTGTCCCAGGCTGCTCAAAGCCCCCTCCAACCTGGCCTTGGACACTGCCAGGGATCCACAGCTGCTCTGGGCACCCTGTGCCAGGGCCTGCCCACCCTCCCAGGGAACAATTCCTTCCCAGTATCCCATCCATCCCTGCCTTCTGGCAGTGGAAGCCATTCCCCCTTGTCCTGTCCCTCCAACCCTTGTCCCAAGTTCCTCTCCAGCTCCCCTGGAGCCCCTCCAGGCTCTGGAAGGGGCTCTGAGGTCTCCACCCCTGGCAGTGCTCCAGGCCAGGTTGGACAGGGCTTGGAGCAGCCTGGGACAGTGGCAGGTGTCCCTGCCCATGGCAGGGCTGGAATGGGAAGAGCTTTACAGCCCCTCCCCCCCCAAACCTCTCCATGATTCTGGGATCCCGTGTGTGGGGGTGAGCTGGCCGGAGATGGTGGTTTGATATTCAGCCAAGAGCCACACAAGGCCTCTCCATGGGGGTCTCCAGCCATGCTGGTCAACAGCAGCCATAATTCCTTCAAAACACTCCTGGGGGAGATCAAAGAGCTGGGAAAACAAATTCAAATCTGAGGTCTGTGCTCGTAGAATCCCAGATGATTTGGGCTGGAAGGAATTTTAAAGCTTATCCTGTTCCATCCCCTGCCATGGGCCGAGGCACCTTCCACTAGACCAGGATGCTCCAAGCCCCTGCCAGCCTGGCCTGAAACACTTTCAGGGCTGCAGCAGAGGGTGTTTGCTGCTGGTTTGTGGCTATTTCAGCAACTCCTTAAGGAATTTCTCAGAACCATCAGTGATCACTCAGGTCTGGGGGTAAGAGACAGGGGCAGGTTCCTCCAGCCTGATCTCCAGCATTTCCTAGGAATGCTGCAGAATTCCTGGAGATATTTCAACCTTCTTGAATGGTCATGGGGTGTTTCTAAGCTTTAAAGTAATTGTTTAATTGAAACAGGCTTGAGGCTCCAATAGTTTCAAGGCAAAAAGGAAAACACCTCTGTTGTGGAGCCAGTCTGGGAGAGCTGGGAATGCTCAGCCTGGAGAAGAGAAGGCTCCAGGGAGATCTTAGAGCCCCTTACTGTGCCTGAAGGGGCTCCAGGGGATCTGGAGAGGAACTTTGGATAAGGGCCTGGAGTGCCAGGATGAGAGGGAATGGCTTCCCACTGCCAGAGGGCAGGGATGGGTGGGATATTGGGGAGGAATTGTTCCCTGGGAGGGTGGGCAGGCCCTGGCACAGGGTGCCCAGAGCAGCTGGGGCTGCCCCTGGATCCCTGGGAGTGCCCAAGGCCAGGTTAGACAGGGACTGGAGCAGGCTGGGGCAGTGGAAGGTGTCCCTGCCATGGCAGGTTGTGGAATGGGATTGGATTTAAGGTCCTTTCCAACCCAAACCATTCCAGGATTCTTTCTGTGATTCTAAATCTTCCATCAGGGCTGCTGCTCTTCCCGTGCATCTCCCAGGTACCTTTTGGTGGGAGAAGCCACATCAGCTTCAGCCCATGTGCTCCAGCAGGCCCAGCAATGTTTGGAATTTCACTGGTGTGATCCCAAGGTTACTGTTGCTCCTGTTTTCAGGATGCCATTTCTTACCCAAGCCTTCACTTTTTTGTCCTCTGGAGGCAGTGGCAGCCTCAGTTGTTTTATCCTGTGCCATTGGCTCCTGTTCCCTCTGCAGTGAGGCTGTAGCCAGCCCATGTGCCCTGTTTTATTTGAATATATTGTTTTTCCCATCATTCTTTTGGAACTAGGAGTGTCAGCATAATCTCTCCTGGTTCCTGTTGACTTTTCCAACAGTAGCTGTTTTTTTCAAGCCTGGTGGTACAACACTACTGCTCCTTTCTCCAGTGTTTTCCCTTTCTCCTGATTCCCAGGGCAGTTCTCCTGCTACATGTGATTCTGTGGTATCCAAGAGTTTTCTAGATGTCCATTGAAATAAAAACCTCAAGAAGGGAATATGGGATCTGTGTTATCAGGGATGGCAGTGCTAGGAAGGTCAGGATGTTGGGATCTGCATTCCACACAGTGAGGTTGGAAGGAGGGAAGTGGTGAAGAGGATGAGGATTTGATACTTCAGCTTTCCCCAGCTGTGGCTGCACAGGTCTGTGGGCTGCTGGAGGCTGTTGGGGAGATATTCCTCATGGAATACAATTCAGGAATGCAGTGCTGGGGAAAGCTGAGGAGGGTGTTGGGGGGGCAAGGGGAGGTGTCCATTTTCTTGTGGGGTGGGATGAGTGCTAAATAAAGGAAACATGTTTATCAGGGAGATACCCATTGGGATTTAGGGTGATTTGAACAGCTCCTGCTCCACACTTCCAGTGGCTCTCAAGCCATTGGGTATTTTTGGACCTGGACTCCTCCCAGCTTGGTTGAGCTGTTGTTTGGGACCCTTTCAGCCTGTCTGAGGGGAGCTGGTTCCGTTTGGGATTGGGAACTGTAAGCACAGCCAGATGCTCCGACATTGCTTGCAGCCTGCTCCTCATGTGGAGGGTCCTGTCACATTCCCAGGTCTGTCACTCAGCCCTGGAGCTTCAATTGAACTCCTGGGGTTGTTCCTGAGCTGTTTATCAGGGGATGTTGGAACCACTGAGAGACACCCCTGGATTTGGGAGCTCACCAAGGGCTGCAGCACTTCAGGAGTGGGCTAGTGGAGTTCCTGCCAAATCCCTGCAGGGTTTCTGAACTGGCTGTTGCTGGAGGTTCAAGCCCCATGCCTGTGTCAGCCCTTCAGTTTTATCTTCCTCACTTGTACTTTAATGGATTTTCTGGTGCATCCCTGTTCCATCCCTGGAAGGATTTGTTTCAGCAGTGACCTGGTTTCTCTTCAGAAACTTGCAGATGTTCCAGGGCTTTTCCCCTTAATTATGTGTGTGAAATTCCTTTCCTGAAGTACAGTTTAATGCAGTTTTGATACAACTTCGGGAAAAAACCACTGAAAACAGGATTTTTAGGACCTTCTGGAGCAGGAAACTGGATACTTGTGTCTGAAAGATGTAGGGAGTCTGGCCTACCTCCTTGGAGAATTTTTAAAGCAAAAATCTAGGGTTGTGTGGAATTCCTCTCCTGGAATTCCCAGTCCAAGCTGTGTTTTGTTGCTCTTTTCTCTGTAATCTCCAGCACATGGCCATACCAAGCTACTTGCCATCTGCTGCTTCAGGAAATCCTCTGGCTTTCTTGGGGGAAGTGGTTGGATGATAATTTCCCCCCTGTGTATCCTTTGCTTTCCCAGGGCCAGTGCTGATACAGCTGGAAAGCTGCTCCAGTTCACTCCTGCTCAGGAGGGAGAAGGGATCTGGCTGTAGGATCTGGCTGTAGGAACGTGTACAGGGATTGCCACCCTTGGAGATGGAATTGCAGCACTTAGATGTTGAGCTTTTCCCTAAGAACTTGTGGGATGTTATTGGGATATTACTGGGATGGTTTGGGATGTTATTGGGGATGTCACAGGCGTGCTCTGGCGTGTTCCTGGGTGAGGTGTGGGGGTTTGCAGAAGCTGTGATGCCTCCTGGCTCCATCTGCTTTCCAGAGAGAATAGTTGAACCCTTGTGGAAGGATGCATTGAGGACAGGGACATTGTGGAATTCTTGCCCAGAGTGTCCATGGAGTGGGACAATCCCTGTGACAGATGAGCTGCTCTTTGTGTCCTGGGTGGGATGAAGAGATTCCTCGCTGGTGTTTTGGGAAAAGGGAAGTTAAAGCTGCTGCAGCAGTTTTTCCATGGGGTTACGACATTCCCACTGAGCTCAGCCTTGGTTTCTTGTGGCAGAATGTGATCCCTGTCTGGCTGTGCTCGTGGGAGCAGAAGAGAAAGGTTTGCTTCTCCTAGGACAGGCAGAAATGTCCCATGAACACCCTGATTTCCATGGGTTTGAATCCACTCTCACATCTCATGATCTTTGAGGTCTTCCTGGCTCCCCATCTAGTCCCTGCCTAAGGTCCCAGAGTTGAAGGCTTTGCCTGAGGAATCTGTAAGAATTCCAGTGTAACTCTGTCCACTCTTGATGTGAATTTCTAGTGTGGGGCATCAGTTTGCTGTAGGCTGAAGCAGTGTTTTAGTAGCATTCAGACTTCCATTTGTTATTCCCCTACTGAAGGATTCAGCCACACTGGGTATAAACACCACATGGAAATCCCCAGAGGTGGGAATGAAGGGTGCAGGATAAAAGCTGCTGAGCTGGTCCAATATGGATCCCTTCAGGCAAACCCTTTCCAGTGGGTTGGGAAAAGGGGAATAGCAGCTTCTCTGGTGTGAACATCTGCAAGTGTTTAGAGAAACATCAAAGGACAGGAGTGAGACCTAGAGATGTTGAAATTAGGTCCAGAAAGGAAGAGGAACATGGGAATGATTGGCTGGAGTGGAGTGAGAGAACCTTCCAGGCATTGCATTCCACCCCCCTGCCATGGCAGGGACACCTTCTACCAGCCCAGGGTGCTCCAAGCTCTGTCCAGCCTGGCCTTGGACACTTGCAGGGATGGGGCAGCCACAGCTGCTCTGGGCACCCTGTGCCAGGGGTTTGCCACCATCACAGGGAAGGATTCCTTCCCAATATCCCACCTAACCCTGCCCTCTGGCAGTGGAAGCCATCCCCCACATCCTGTCCTTCCAGGGCCTTGTCCAAAGTTCCTCTCCTGGAGCCCCTTTAGTCCCTGGAAGGGGCTCTAAGGTCTCCCCAGAGCCTTCTCTTCTCCAGGCTGGACACCATCAGCTCTCCCAGCCTGGCTCCAGAGCNCATCCTGTCCTTCCAGGGCCTTGTCCAAAGTTTCTCTCCTGGAGCCCCTTTAGTCCCTGGAAGGGGCTCTAAGGTCTCCCCAGAGCCTTCTCTTCTCCAGGCTGGACACCATCAGCTCTCCCAGCCTGGCTCCAGAGCAGAGGGGCTCCAGAATGATGGAATCCAGGATTGTTTGGATGGGAAGGGATGTTAAAGGTCATCTCACCCCCTGCCTTGGGCAGAGACACCTTTCAATAAATCTGGTTGCTTCCAGGCATGAGGGGGCCACAGCTTCTCTGGGAAAGCTGTGCCAGGGTCTCACCACCCTCTAGAAATTTCTTCCCAATATCCCATCTAATCCTCCTTTTGTCAGCAGGAAGCTGTTCCTCTGTGTCAGACTAGACACGGACAGTGTTAATCCCTTTTTTCCCCTGGCATTGCCTGTCCCCTGGGCCATCCCAGCAGGAGCTCCAGCCTTCCATTCCAGAGCTGGAGCTGGAGGGGAGATGTTTTTCAGTGAGTGTTAATGAGGTACCTTGTCTGGGTGGCTCTTGCCTGAGAGAGAGAACCTGGAACAACAGGAAAAACTTCTTTAGGAATAACAGCTCACTGCTTGGCAGTGGCTGAGGAGCCAGTCTGGGGTAGTGTGTTGGTGAGGAGACAGTTCAGAGGATGTGGGTTCCTACTTTCCCCCTCTGAAGTAAGGTGTGAGTAACCTTGGAGAGGGGAATTCCTGCTCTACCAGGCAGTGTTTAGGGTTGAGGGGGGAAGGGAAGGGGTTAAAGGAATCTGGTTGCAATTAGTGCTGTATTGGCAGGGTTGGATCTGCTGGGGTTGGTGACAGGTAGAACAGCTTGGCTGCGGCAGGAGATTATTTTGGGATAAAACAAAAGGAGGAAACAACACTAAATATGATGCTGAGAAGGCAAAAGCAGACATGTCAAAAGTCCCTTCTCAGTCTGGATTTGGGGCTGTTTGGGGACACTGGAGATTTGAAATCCCAGCACTTGGATCCTGGGAATGTGGTGGGTGGGTGTGGGAAATCAAAAGGATTTGTATCCTCCCAGGGTGGAAGTGCTGAGTCCACAGAGTGTTAATGTTTTCACACCTGACTGCAAACACTGAGCTGCTCTGGGAGAGCTGGGAATGTTCACCCTGGAGAAGGGAAGGATCCAGGGAGACCTGAAATCTAAGGGGGCTTCAGGAGAGCTGGAGAGGAACTTTGGACAAAGGCTTGGAGTGACAGGACACAGGGAATGGCTTCCCACTGACAAGAGGCAGGGTTAGATGGGATACTGGGAAGGGATTCTTCCCTGTGGGGGTAGGGAGGCCCTGGCCCAGTTTGCCCAGAGCAGCTGTGGCTGCCCCATCTCTGGATGCATCCAACCAGGTTAGACAGGGCTTGGAGCAAACTGGGACAGTGAAGGTGTCCCTGCCTGTAGCAGGGGGTGGAACAGGTGGGATTTAAGGATCCTCCCAACCCAAACCATCCTGGACTTCTATGGGTGATTTATTCCATCCGGGCTCACCTGAGTCATCTGTCCAAATGCAGGCAGGTCCAACACCATTCCTTGCCTACAGCCAGCCCAGCTCTGCAGCTCGGGGAGTCTTGAGGCCAAGGAGCCCTCAGGCAGTGGCAGAGCCAGCTGAGCTGAGCTCCTGCTGCCACACGAGGTGAAGTCCTGGACTTCTGCTGACTTCAGGAGCACCATGCCTGCCTTGGGCATGCTCCTGGCTGGGACAGGCATGTGGGGCAGCTCTGCTAAGCTCCATAAAGCAGGAGAACTGATGGTTTGCAATCCCTGGTGTCCACTGCCCTGAGCCATGCAGGAGGGACTGCATGGTTGGTTTGGGAGTGCTCTGGGATCTGGGACAAAAAAACAGGGAACTTGCTGGACTTTGCAGTCAGGAATAACTGACCCTGCTTCAAGGGGTAATTGACCTCCCCAGGATAACTGTCCCTTCTTCAAGGGATAACTGACCCCTGTCTAGGGTAAACTGACCCACCCCCAGGGATAACTGACCCCTGTCTAGGGATAACTGACCCACCCCCAGGGTTAAGTGGCCTTCCTCAGGGATAACTGACCCCTGTCTAGGGATAGCCGATCTCCCTCAGGGATAACTGACCCACCCCCAGGAATAACTGACCCACCCCCAGGGTTAATTGACCTCCCTCAGGGATAACTGACCCCCCCACCAGGGATAATTGGCCCCCCAGCTCAGTAGTGGTGGCAGCATCTGGTGGTGCTGATGCACTTTGGCTGTCTTGGCCCAGAGTGAGGAATGGGAGTTGCTCTGTTAGATAAATCCTCATCCCTTCTCTTCAGACCTGCTTCCCAGTTGGCTGCCCTTGCTGACCTCTGGAAATTGAGAAATTCCAGGTTTTTTTAGCCCATGAACTAAATGGTGACTGTTGGTGTCTGTAAATAAGATCCGGGAAGGATGGTGCCAGGACAGTATGGTGGAGCTCTATACCAGCAGCAATGCACAAGGAATATCCTACTCCAGACCCCATCAACTTCTCTGTGGGAACTGGAAAAAGCACATTCTGCTTTTCCTTTCAGTTTCATATGATTAACTGGATGGTTTTTGTGCTTTTCAGGTGCTGGAGAGTCTGGGAAAAGCACCATTGTGAAGCAGATGAAGTAAGTGAGTGCAGTCTGCAACCTTTGTTTTTGTGGGATAAAAAATGTGTGGTGCCCTTCTGGTTTGGCTTGGGAGTAATAAGCTGGTTTCCTTCCAGGATTATCCATGAGGATGGCTACTCAGAGGAGGAATGCAAACAGTATAAAGTGGTTGTGTACAGCAACACCATCCAATCCATCATCGCCATCATCAGAGCCATGGGGAGGCTAAAGATAGACTTTGGGGAAGTTGCCAGAGCAGTGAGTATTGCATTTATTTCCTTAGCCTGAACTTGTTAATGAATCCTGGAATTTCAGTCTGGGCCAGAATACGTTTTTTTCAAGACAAAGTAGCAAAAAATCTGTCATAACTTTAGTGTATTGTCAGTACAAAACATCAGTATTTTACTGAGGTTCTGGGTAATGACCTTTAGTAGTTTAAATGCTCAAAAAAAAAAAAAACCCCACATATTTTCTCTAAATTATTTGATTTTTTGGAAATTTTGAGTTTGAAATTTTGGGAGGTTTGAGGCCCTGCTTTTCCCCTCCTCTCTAGGGAGGGAATGAGCTCTGCTCATTCCCTGGCCTGTTTCTTGCATTTATGTCCAGCACTTTGAGCTGGAAGTGTCAGGAAGCCTTGATCATTGTGATGATGAGAAAGGCACAGGGTGGGAACTCCTGGAAATGTGCAGGAGAAAGGAATTGTGTCGGCACATGGCTGCACTGTGACTGTTCTGCCACGTGCTGCAGTTGATCGAGCCCCAGATAGTTTGAATTTATGGTATTTATTTTGGATTTATGATTCCAAGTCCTGGCCAAAGGGCACATCTTCACTCACATGTTCACCCAAGCTGTCATTCAGCTGCTGCTTCAAATCTTCCCAGAGTTCTCTTCCACCTTTCTTGGTGCTTGTTGAAGCTGAGTTGGGATCTTGGAGCTGGAACAGGGAAGATGCTGAATCCAGGTCCTTTCTCAGTTACGTGCCCATGCTGAGGTGGCTTCACAAGAGCTGAATGCCATGAATTTTCACCAAAGGCAAAAACCTTGCCATGCTTTCCCAGGAAAAGGCCAAATGCATCGAACCATGGAGTGACCTCCAGAGATCAGAACTGGGGTCCCTCTGCTGTTAGCACCTCGATAAGGTGGATTTGGGATCAGCACCCCGAGCTTGGCACATGCAGGGTTTGGGGCTCAGGGGAGAGGAGCTGGTGTTAGGAGGAGAATGCTGGGATTGTGGAAGGTCTGTCACAGGGCCCAGAAGGACCTGACAGGTCTGATCAGGGTAGGAATAAAAGTAGAAGGGGCTGTAGGGCTGTGTGGGGTTCCCTGCCCTGATCCACTGCATAATCTGGACAAGAGTGTGATCCTGCTCTGGCTTCTGAGGGGGATTTTCATGCTCAGATCCCAGTCAGTCCATCCCGTCTCCTGATGAAATGTTTTGTTAAGGAATCTGTCTCACTCACTTCGACAGCTCTGGCAGCAAAAGGCAAATCCTCAAAGCTTAGGTCCCATCATCTCTCAGATCTCACTATTTTTTCCTTTTCCTGGTGCTGTGTCACACCAACAGAGGTTTTCCAAGTAAAACCTCTAGTTCAGGTCGTTGTCTGTAGCAGCACATCAGCATTCCCACCTTTTCTTGAAACATTGCATTAATTTACTGAAATCCCACAGTTTTGGGGGGAATGGTGCCTTTGGAGCTGTGCTCCCCATGGAAGTGCTGTGGCCATCCCTGATCAGGGCATCACCCCCCAGCCCGGAGCTTCCTCCCCCAAAATTCCCTTTCTGGCTGCAGGAGGTAAACAACTCCGTGACTTTTGGATGGACTGGACTGTGATTAATTAGAGCAGTGAGTGGTTAATGCAGGGGTGTTGCTGTTGGTGGGGAAGGTGCCCGTGGCTGGATGTCCCAAAGCTGTGTTCCTTCTGCAGGACGATGCCCGGCAGCTCTTCGTGCTGGCTGGGAGCGCGGAGGAGGGAATGATGACGGCTGAGCTGGCTGGAGTCATCAAACGGCTCTGGAGAGACCCTGGAGTGCAGGCCTGCTTCAGCAGATCCAGGGAATACCAGCTGAACGATTCTGCATCCTAGTAAGGAACCAACACCAGCTCCTGGGCTCTTCCCAGCTCCCACAGTGGTCCAGGAGGGGCCAGTGTGGCTGGAGTGGGGTGGGACTGGGTGGGAAGGTCCTGTCTACACTGGTCTGACTGGGTGACACTGGGGATGGAGTGCTGTTTGTCTTCTCTCAATGGAGCATTGGGGAAAACCCCACATTCCTTGTTTTGTGCCTTGGTGAATTTCATCCTGGAGTGGTTAGGGTTGGAAGGGACTTTTGAGATTTCATTCTACCCCCTGCCATGGGCCTGGACACCTTCCACTATCCCAGGCTGCTCCAAGCCCCATCTAATGTGGCCCTAAAGCTTCAGGGATGGGGCAGCCACAGCTCCTCTGGGCAGCCTGTGCCAGGGCCTCCCCACTCTCACAGCAAGGGATTTCATCTAATTTTGAAAAATGTGATTTTTGATGAATTTGCTCGTTTCATGGAAGAAACTTGGCATCTTGTGCTAAGGTGAACACGAGCCCAGGTGTGCCCAGGGGGCCAAGAGGCCAGTGGCACCTGGCTTGGGTCAGGAACAGTGTCCAGCAGGCCCAGGGCAGCGATTGTCCCTCTGCTCTTGGCACTGCTGAGGCCCCACCTCCAGTCCTGGGGCACTTTTGGGTTTCTCATGACAAGAAGGACAATGAGGGGCTGGAGCGTGTCCAGGGCAGGGAATGGAGGTGGGGAAGGGTCTGGAGCACCAGGAGGGGCTGAGGGAGCTGGGAAGGGGCTCAGCCTGGAGCAAAGGAGGCTCAGGGGGGACCTTGTGGCTCTGCACAACTCCTGACAGGAGGGGACAGCCGGGGGGTCGGGCTGTGCTCCAGGGAACAGGGACAGGATGAGGGGAAGTATCCTCAAGCTGTGCCAGAGGAAGTTCAGATTGGACATCAGGAGGAATTTCTTCATGGCCAGGCCTTGGCAGGGGCTGCCAAGCGAGGTGGTGGAGTTCCCATCCCTGGAGGTGTTCATGGAACGACTGGATGTGGCACTCTGCTCTGTTCTGCTCTGGTGACAAGGTCAGGGGTTGGATCCTCGAGGTCTTTCTAAGCTCAGTGATTCTGGGATTCTGTTGAAGTGGCAGGTGCTTGGCTGTGTCACCTCCATTGTCCCTGCAAAGGGGAGCAACACTCCTAAAATTTAAACTGCCACTTTCCTGACATTCAGCAATTTCCAAAATGGGATCCCTTCACCTGGCAGGTCAATATTCTCAGTTTTCTCCTTTCAGCTTTCCCTTTCCTCCTGTCCCTGTGCCTGGCACCTCACAGGCAACACTGCCTCTAAACTGTTCTGATTCTAAAATCTTCTGGTCCTGGTCCTAAAATCAACACAGCTGCTGAACATCTGGAAGGTTCCAAGTAGATAAACAGGCTGCTAATGGAATTTTTGATGAAATGCCTCATCTTTTTCCAAGGGCAGGTTAGTGCAGGAAGGGGAAACTGTTCCTTTGATGAGCAAAACAGTTGTTGGTTTTTACCTCTTTTTTTTTTAACTCACATTCTTGGTCTCTCTACAACAAATATTTGACACTCTGAAAGGTGATTTTCAGCATTTCCAGCTGAAAACTTCTCTCAGTTTAAGCTTTAAACCTTGGAAAAATGAGCTGGGAAGAGCTTTGTGGAGAAGTTTCAGCTGTACCACAGCTCACTGCCTGCAGGGTTTTTCTGTTCAGAGCATATTTGAGCTTGAAAATAAGGCAGAATCCTTCTTAATTTGCAGCACCTTGGTAGGGGTTTGGATCAAGGGAAGGGCTGACAGGAGTTTTCTTAGATTTGTGCATACCTTTGCAGCAGGAAAGGAGGAAATTCAGGTTCCAAGGGAGGAAAGAAATTGATGAGGAGGGGGAAAGGAAGGAATGATTTAATGGAAATAGGGAAGAAGAGGAGGAAAGTTTAAGGACTTGGGCAGAGAGCAGGAATGGAGTTGAAGGAGGAGCCTTGGTGTGTGTCTGGATGGCTTTGGAAGAGGAGGAAGGTGAAGGAAGCTGGAGAAATGAAGCACATTGGGAAAAGAGGGTGTTACCCTGATTTTGTAGATACCTGCTTGACCCAACTGCCTTCCAGAGGTGGGATTTTGGAGGGTTCTTCCTGTTCCTGGATATTTGCCACCCACCCAAGTCCAGGTCCAGCTCTGGCTGCTGCGAGGAGCTGGCACAGCCTGGGATGGGGATGTTACACCCAGGATGAGCCACCCAGGCATTTCCTGAGAAGTGCCCCAGAAAATTCAGTTTCCTGTCCCAAAACCACAGGAAGTTGCACCAAACCAACGTTCTGATGCATCTGCAGCTCGGCAGCTCCGTGGCTGGGAAACGCCAGCACTGGGTTGATTTCTTCATGGCAAATTCACCCATTACAGGGCTGGTTCTTCCACAGGACTTGCAGAATTCCCAGGATTTTTCTCTCCCTCCACACACAGCTCCTGACCTGCCTTATCTCTGGTGTTCCCTGATTAATTTCCTTGTCCATGCTTAGAATCATGGAATATCCTAAGCTGGAAGGGACCCACAATGTTCATCAAGTTCAGCCTTGCACAGGACATCCCAAAATCCCACCCTGTGTTTGGGGGGATTTTTTTCCATGGATGAGAGCATGGTCCAAATGCTCCTTGAGCTCTGCCAGCCTTAGGGCTGTGACCATTCCCTGGGGAGCTGTTCAAGTGCCCAACCACTAAGGATGGATGTCCTGCACCCCTTTTTGTGGTGGGATGAAACAGGCTTTGCCTCACTTCTCTTGGGAATTTCACCTCCCTGTTCCTTTCATTACGTCCTCCAAACAGCACTGAAACCTCAGTGTGAGCAGCTGTTAAATCTGTGCCCTGTTTGCTGGTTTTCCAGCTGAAATCCAGTTTTGTGCTGGGATTCCAGACCAGTTCTGGTTCCACATCAGATTCTGGGGTTGAGACACATGGAATGGAGGAAGAGAGGAGCAGACAAGTAACTGCTTGTGAAAATCAGGTAGCGTCAAGAGCAAGGCTGCTGTGGCAGAGAGCCGAGCATTTCAGCATGGAATTGTTCCAAAAACTCCCCTTCCTGCTGTTTCCTGCATCCCTGGGCACTTCTCCCTTGTGCAGGCAGAGATCCTGCCTGTCAGAGCACTGCCCTGGCAGGCTGAGATGGTATGGGAGGAGAGGAGGTGGAGGATAACACTAATCCAAGCAATCTCTCCTGGAATTGTAGTGTTTTCCATATTTTCTTCTTTTTTTAAAGAACACTTGAGTAGCTCCTGGTCCAAGCTGTTGATGTGGAAATGCTCAGTGTCTTTCCCAGCACTATCTGCTAAAGCCCTCTGCAGCTACCCTGGGTTTTCTGGAATGTTGCAAACATTTATTTTTTTAACTTGCCCTTTTGCAACTTCCTATTTGTCTTTCCCTCTGATGTGAGCAATGAATCTGTGGCTCCCAGCTCCTGCCTCCAGCCAGGGCTGTGGAGAAGCATTTGGGATCTCTGCACACTTGGGAAAAGGAACTTAAATCCCATCTGATTCCATGGGAAGGGACACCTTCCACACCTTCCCAGGCTGCTCCAAGCCCTGTCCAGCCTGGCCTTGGACACTGCCAGCGATCCAGGGGCAGCCCCAGCTGCTCTGGGCACCCTGTGCCAGGGCCTGCCCACCCTCACAGGGAACAATTCCTTCCCAATATCCCATCTCTCCCTGCCCTCTGGCAATGGGAAGCCAGTCTCTCCATGCTCTTGTCCAAACCCCCTTTCCAGCTCTCCTGCAGCTCCTTGAGGCTCTGGAAGGGGCTCTGAGGTCTCCATCCCTGGAGCCTTCTCTTCTCCAGGCTGAGCATTTCCAGCTCTCTCAGCCTGCCTCCAGAGCAGAGGGGCTTCAAAATCATGGAATACCAGAATTAAGGAACCTTAAAGCTCATCTTGTTCCACCCCCTACCACGTGCAGGGACACCTTCCACTGTCCCAGGTTGTTCCAAGCCCTGTCCATCCTGGCTTTGGGCACTTCCAGAGCTGGGGCAGCCACAGCTGCTCTGGGCATTCCATTCCAGGGCTTCACCACACTCACAGATAGGAATTCCTTCCCAATATCCACTCTAAACTCCTGCTTGGGGTGCAGCAGGGTGAATGTGAAGGATATTTCCATTTCACACCTCTCCAGATTTTTAGGATACTTGGAAATGTCACCAAGCACATAATGCTTTAAAGTGTTTTTGTTCCTAGTTTTCATACTTTTCCTGGATTTCAGGCAGATCCCAGCCTGTGGAAGCTGTGGGTAATTATCTGCAGTCTCACGGGCAATTAGCACAGCTCCTGATCAACCTTCCTCTAGTCCTGCACGTCTCCTTGTGTTCCCAAGTGCCAGTTCTGGCCTAAATTCCCTGACATGGTGCTGGATAAAACCTAGATTATTTCTAAGTGGGGCTTTTCCTTCTCCTCATTTTCTCCCCTCCTCTTTTTTTCCCTCCCCTTCTCTTCCACTGCTTTTTCCCCCTCCCCTCTTTTCCCCCCATCCTCTCTTTCCCATCCTCCTTTTCTTCCTCATCTCCTTAAGGACTTTCAGAGCCATTTGTGGCTTTGAAATCCTTCTTCTCAGCACCAAAAGGAGTGAATTGTAAGGAAAATTACCATTCCAAGGTGGCTGTGAGCAGGATGAGGAGGGGAGCTCTGTTATCTTTCTTGCTCATTTCCCAACATCCCTGTCCTGCCCTCTGTGCTTCCTGGAGCTGTCTGGGTGTGGGATGAGACAGGACTGGCATGTTTCCTGGTCAGACTGGAATTCCCAATGCAGTGTGATCAGAGAGCTGGGAATGTACAGCCTGGAGAAGGCTCCAGGGAGACCTGAGAGCTCCTTCGAGTACCTAGAGCTGGGAGGGCCTGGAGTGCCAGGACAAGGGGATGGATTCCCACTGCCAGAGGGCAGGGTTAGATGGGATATTGAGAAGGAATTCTTGGCTGTGAGGGTGGGCAGGCCCTGGCACAGGGTGCCCAGAGCAGCTGTGGCTGCCCCTGGATCCTTGGGAGCATCCCAGGCCAGGCTGGACAGGGCTTGGAGCAGGCTGGGACAGTGGAAGTGTCCCTGCCATGGCAGGGGGTGGGATGAGATGGGCTTTAAGGTCTCTTCCTGTCAGATTAAGCCCTTTTCTGACCCAGAGATGGGGTAACTGAGAGGTGTTTTAAAAACTTCTATTCCATTTTCAGTCTCATGTGAAGGGTGAGACAATACAGGTGTTATAATTCACACCATCACAATCAGAAACCAACCATTTCCTAATTACAATACACTATAAGCTTTTCTTGGCTTATCAGCTTTAGCCACACCATACTATAAATACCTTAAAACCAATCCTTTAAAATTACCCCTTTTAAGTCCAACTACAATGTATCTTTTATAGTTTTATTTCTCTAAAATGTCTAATCTTATTTACAAAACCATCCTTTGGAACTTATTTCTAGTTCCATTTCTCTCTCAACAATGTTTATCTTGTTCCATAGCATTTCTAAGTTAACATTTCTTATCTCAAAATTTACTTACAGATACATACTATGTGAGCCTTCTGTCAGGCTTTAAGAATTTTCTATAAATCCATTTCCCACATCTTCCCACCCAAACCATCCTGGAATTCTGGGATTCAGTGATCTCTGCACACACTGGCCTTGTGTCAGCCTGGCACAGGAATGCTTGGAGAGTCAGCAGGACAAATGAGTGGCACTGTAGGTTTGATCAGCACTTTTTTTGCACTTAGGGCCTCATTTTAAGCATGAAAAAAGAAAGAAAACAAACCCAAATTGGCTTTTTGGAAGCTTGTGGTGTTGTAGGATGAGGAGTAGCTGGCTCTGTAAACACAGGGATCCCAGGAGGGGATGCAGCCTCAGCCTAATGGAGGTGAAGGAGGTGGTGGGAAGGGATTGGAAGTGCATGGGATGAGGGGAGACACAGCAAGGTCAGTGTTTGCTCTCAGAGCTGGTTGTGAGGGGTGTCTCTGGCTGTGGCAGCTGGGGCTGGGAGCCACTGGGAACAAAGAGGTTCAGACTGTGCTTTTCCAGCTTTTTGGGGTAGCCTTTCCAAGTTCTATTTAGTTTGAAATACAAATGGCACTAGCTGGGCGCCACAGCCTGGATTTTTGGGAGGGCACAGCTGCTTCCTCTGCCCACACTTGGCAGGCCTTCCAGGGTTTCCCAGAAATCCCTTTTGCTGGGTTTTCCAACTGCTTATATTTCCATGGGATTTGCCCTTTAGGTCTCCCTGGAATTAGTCTGGCACAGTTTATTGTTTCAGGCAGCACCACTGAATCTGATATGCCTTATTCTCTGATTTAGTTTGTTTGCCAGCTCTATTCCCTCCTCCCTGGCTGCTCCCAAAGCCTTAATTAGGAATTGTACCACTTTCAGTGCCCAAACTTCCAACTGGCTGTTGGGAGCAGGTGCTTTACAGCTTCAGCTTGGGCTTGGCAGTGCTGGGATAAGAGTGGGACTCTATCTTAAGGGACTTTTCAGCCCAAACAATTCCATGATTTGTCATATCAGTGGTGTGACCTGTACCAAAGCCAGGCTTTGAGGAGCTGCTGGGTTCTTAGCATTCCCACTGGCTTTTGATAATCATGTCTCAGCTAAACTTACCCTGGTAGGAGAGAGAGGAGAAAAAAAATATGGGCAGGTTACTGCCTCAGCAGAAATATTACTTGGTAGAAGCAGAGGAAGGTAAATACCTTCCAAATCATGTTTTACTAAACTGAAACTAAAGCCAGGCCCAGCCCTGGTCACACAGCAGCTCACAAACCTGCCATCATTCTGGAGTCAGGAGAGGGATGGGAGGACTGGCTCTTCCTGGACTGAATCCACTCTCACATCCCAGCTCTGTGGGAAAGCCCTGTGGCACTGGGCAGGTCCTGGCAGATCACTGGGATCTGGGGTTTGGAAACGGGGTAGGGCTCTGCAAGTCCTGGCCAGGGCAATGCTGGAGCTGTTGGAGGAGGGATGTGTTGCTGGGGTTCCTAGCACAGCTTCCAGGCACATGGGAAGAAGCAATTCCTGGCTGACAGTGGATCTGTGATAATAATGTGTGATTTGGGAGGGTTTATTACACCCATCAGAGCCCTCGTGCCCCTGAACCCTCCCAGTGACACAGGGATTGTGTCACAGGTGATCAAAACCTGCTCCCAAGGAAGAACACAGCCTGTGCCATCCCAGCAGAGCTGTGGGATCCATCTCATCTTTGTGAGAGCAGGAGGGAAGACGAGCTCAGAGGTGTTGCTGGCTGGAGTGGGATTTCTGATCCTGCTGGGAGTTATCTGTACCTCGTGCTGGTGCCTGGGAGCTGAGCTCCAGAAGGAATGTGCTGGGGCTGGAATTAGTTGAGGTCTTGATGGGAAAATTTCTGCAAGGATGTGGCTTCTTCCAGGGCTGTATCCTCAGAGTCAGCTTGTTGGGAAGGAGGTGA
This sequence comes from Urocynchramus pylzowi, assembly GCA_013397555.1. Taxonomy (NCBI): domain Eukaryota; kingdom Metazoa; phylum Chordata; class Aves; order Passeriformes; family Fringillidae; genus Urocynchramus; species Urocynchramus pylzowi. Next base: position 16,285 of record VZRH01001058.1, on the reverse strand, counting down.
CTGGATCTGCCTGGTTTGGGATGGTTTTTAAGGCTTCATCCCTCCCTCCTGGCTGCTTTGAAACATCCCTGCCCTTTAACAGCAAACCCTTGGATTTATTGCCTTGTGCTTTGAAGCGAGAGACCTTGACTGTGGATTGCCCTGGGAGATCCAGCCCTGGCACGGCTCTGCATTCCCTCCCACCCTCCCCAGCCAGCTCAGCTCCACCAGCACTACCTCCAAGGTCATCCAGGGAGGGGTTAAAATCCCCAAACCCCCAGAACATCCCTCAAGATAGCCCCAGGGGGTTGTTTGCTTCGAGAACTGTGCTGTGTGAGGGAGATAAATAAATTCTGCGCTTTGTTCTGCAGTTTATAAAAGATTCATGGTGAGGCAGCCGACTAAAAAAAGCCTCTTGTGTTGTCTCTTCTGGTTTAGTTACCTAAATGACTTGGATAGAATATCCCAGCCGACCTACATTCCGACTCAGCAGGATGTGCTGCGGACCAGAGTGAAAACTACAGGAATCGTGGAGACTCACTTCACCTTCAAGGACCTGTATTTCAAGTGAGTGAAGGGCTCTGCCCGTGCCCTGCTCTGGGGCACATCCCACACGTGCTCCTGGTTTAACTGTCCTCCTTCCCTCCGTTATCCCTCTCCGCCGGCATCGCTCACTGGAGAGACCGGTTTGACTTTGATTTGCCTTCTGTTCTTTTCAGCTGCTTTTATGTTGGAATCGCAGACACAGGTACTGACTGCTCGTTTCCAGGATCCAATCCCAAAAATAATACTAAAAGGACACTGACTGGAGTTTGAGTTTGAGTTTAACCCTTTCCTCGGAGCAGAGGAACCGAGCTGTGTCCGTAGCCAGGCTGTGGCTCCGGGATGCATGGTGTGCTCCATGTGCTCCTCTGGGAATTGCCAGCCTGTGCCTGGCTCTGCAGGGGCTGGGACTTCCCTGTCCCCTCTGCTGATCCAGTCCCTGCCAGGCTGTGGATCCAGCCTGCTCCTGGCAGTGTCCCTTTACATGTCACTAACGAGCTTCCTCTAACCTCAGAGCAGCTCCCGCCACCTCCGTAGGCTGAGGCTGCATCCCTCCTCCCTCACCTTGGATCCCTGTAGCTCCCCTTCCTGCTGCTTAGGAATTCCTTGCTTTAGATCCCACCTGTGCTCCTGACAAACAGCTGGAGCCCCACAGCATTCCTGTGCTGGAGGGTGAGTGTAGGACAGTGCAGTGCCTGTGGCTCAGCCCCCTCTCCTCTGTCTGTGCCAATGGTTTGGAGTCTTTCCTGCTCACATTCCTAAAAATCGTGTGTTTGCTTATTTACAAATGGGCTGTGAAACACTTTGATGGAGTTGCAGCAAAATCCAAGTGGTGCTTCTAAAATCCAAGGGTTTTAACAGAATCCCAGATTGGTTTGGATTGGATGGGACCTTAAATCCCATTCAGTCCCACCCCCCACCATGGGCAGGGACACCTTCAGCTATCCCAGGTGGCTCCACAGCCTGTCCAGCCTGGCCTTGGGCACTGCCAGGGATCCAGGGGCAGCCACAGCTGCTCTGGGCACCCAGTGCCAGGGCCTGCCCACCCTCACAGGGAAGGATTTCTTCCCAATATCCCATCCATCCCTGCCCTCTGGCAGTGGGAAGCCATTCAGCTTGTCCTGTCCCTCCAGGCCCTTGTCCCAATCTCCAGCTCTCATGGAGCCCCTTTAGGTACTGGAAAGGACTCTCAGGTCTCTCTGGAGCCTTCTCCTTCCCAGCTCTCCTGGATCCAGAGCAGAGGGGCTCCAGTCCTTGGAGCATCTCTGTGGTCTCCTCTGGAGAAGGAAACTTCTGCACAGTTTTTGGGAAAGCCTTATTTTGGCTTCCAAACTGTGCAGTTTAAGAGCATTTTAAACAAAAATGCCAAAATACTCGGCATCATTGGTTTATTTATGCAGCTTCTGGTCCATCCAGGGAATAACTTGTCTTCCTGTGGTGATGGATCAGGATTAGCATCTCCAGTTGTTCTTTAATCATTTCCACCACCTTCCTGATCCTGCCCAGAGCCATTGATCGTGTGCAGGGCCCCAGACACATGAGGTGCTGTCCCAGAGGGATTTGCTCCACAAAGGGAAGCATTAATCCATCAGAAACCCTGGTGCTGCCAGCTCTGCTGTGATATTCCATCTCAGACATTAATAATGGGGTGAGGAAGCTGCAGTGCCTGGAATTGGGATGAGCTGAGTTGTCAGGGATGCTCTTCCTTCATGAATCTCTCTGTGCTAATGGCAAATGATTCAAGCCATGGAAATATCCTGGATTCTCACAGAGATTTCCATCTTTCCTTCTAGACCAGAGGGTTAAATAGAAGGTGGGAGTTAGTTTGGGATCATTAAATCTCCCCTGGACAGCTCCTTGTCTGCTTTGGGAACAAATCAATATCTATGACTTAATAACTCAGATATTAACTTGATTTAATTAAATCCCAATCCTGGGCTCTCGGCAAAATATTTGGATGAGCAGGGGGGCTGGAACTACCTGTGATACAAATTCCTGTTTAATTAGAAACTAATTCAATTTATAAAGAAATTCCATAAGCAACTGCTCAGCCTTTAACCTCCGGTACCTCAGATTATTTTTAATAAATGAAATTATTTCTTAACCCCCTTAATCTTCTCCTGGGTCCCAGCAGGAGCTTGCAGGTAGTATGTTCCCAGTAATCCATTTCCTTGGAGGTGCTGTGAGAAAGTGTTTGGAGTCCAGTCAAGCAAATGAGTTGTTGCTAAGGAAGTAGGAAAGAGAACAAAATCAGCAGAGTTCTGGATGGTGACTTCCAGTTCTTCCTGCTGCAAACCAGACTCCTGGAATGGTTTGGCTTGGAAGGGATATTAAATCTCATCCAGGGACAGCTGGAACCAGACAGGCAGGGACACTTTCCACTCACCCAGCTTGCTGCAAGCTCTATCCACTCTAGCTTGGAAGAAAATAGAGAATACTGATTTAAAATCCCCTCCACCAAGAAGGGAATTTTAAAACCCCCTCTCCTGCGGGAAGCTCCCGAAACCCTGCGTGTTCCCAAGCCCTGCTGAGCCTCCCCATGCTGGGGAGCACCTCGGGGGCCGGGCAGGAGGGCTGTGCCCAGCTCCTGAGCCACTTCTCCTGCCTCTCCAGGATGTTCGACGTGGGAGGGCAGCGCTCAGAGCGGAAGAAGTGGATCCACTGCTTCGAGGGGGTGACAGCCATCATCTTCTGCGTGGCCCTGAGTGACTACGACCTGGTGTTGGCTGAGGACGAGGAGATGGTGCGTGTTGTGGGATTTATGGCTGCATGGAAGGGAGCTGGGAGCATCCTAGCTCCATCCTGCCCCAGGCTGGAATGTTCCTGGCGTGCTCCTCCTGTTAAATTGTCTGAGAGCTGCAAGGACGAGCACTCTTTGGATAAGCCAGCGGAATCTTGCCCCACAAAGTGATAAATATGGCCCATCCATGAGGTTTTCACAACCCATCCATGAGGTTTTCCACCTTCCTGATTGCTGGGAGGTGCCTGGAGTTGTTCTCATGCCTTGTTCTCTACCTGTGAGTCACTCCAGGAAGGAACAGGAGGAGATGAACTGTCCCCCTGTGCTCCTCTTGGGGCAATGGCAGTGAGGATGTGGCAGTGACACCTCAATTTTGAGTGTGGCCTGTGCAGCAGGGCCTCTGTCCCCCATCCCACCCTTCCCTAACATCTCCCCCAATGGATTTCCTTTTCCAGAACCGGATGCATGAGAGTATGAAACTCTTTGACAGCATCTGTAACAACAAATGGTTCACAGACACCTCCATCATCCTCTTCCTGAACAAGAAAGACCTGTTTGAGGAGAAGATTAAGAAGAGCCCGCTAACGATCTGCTACCCAGAGTACACAGGTAGGCTGGGATCGCTGGGATCATGGATCATCTGTGTCACTGGGCCAGCAATGAGTGAGTCAGAGCCTTGCACAACCCAGAATCAGTTACAAACTTTTCCCCCAATTCCTTCCCCCCTGTCTCCTGGACAGTTCTGGCCTGTTCAGTTGGCTGGTAGCTTGTTTTCTTGGAAGAGCTGTGGTTGGGAACAACCTTTGTCCTTCCCTGGAATAAAGTGTTGCACTCCAACAAATCAAGGTCACTTCCCTGTTTCCACACCTAAGTGGGACAGTAATTCCATTTAAATTCAATTTTAGAGGCTGTGGAACTTAACCACGTCTTGCTCTGGCTCCTGTCCACCCTGGAGTGTCCGTGTTCAGCGTGGATTGTTCCAGAACCCATCCCTGCTGTGGTTCCACACAGGTGGAAGGTTTTACCTGGGCACTGCTCGAGGCATTTACATGTTTAAAAAATCCTTCAAATCTCTTCAAACCTGTTGATTTCTGTGATTCTCAGAGAAGCTGTGGATTCCCTGTCCCTGGAAGTGCTCAATGCTAGGCTGGACAGGGCTTGGTGTAGTGCAAGGTGTCCCTATTCCTGGCAGGGGGTGGAACCAGGCGGGATTGAAGGTCCCCTTGCAGCCCATGATTCCCATGATTTGTCACTCTCTGTGGAGCCTGGCTGTCCCAGCACATAGCAATCCCTGGATCCCATGTCCGAGGTCACTGCCCAGAGAATAGACTTCAGGTCTCCCAGAAGGAGTTGATGGTGGATTTGGATTTGTAGCTGGATAAGGCAGATGGTTGCAAGCAGCTTAAAATGGACTTAAAAGCTCCCGTGAGCCGGTGGGCAAAGGCAGGGATCTTGTCCTTTGCAGGCTCCAACACGTACGAGGAGGCAGCCGCCTACATCCAGTGCCAGTTTGAGGATCTGAACCGGAGGAAGGACACCAAGGAGATCTACACCCACTTCACCTGCGCCACCGACACCAAGAACGTCCAGTTCGTCTTCGACGCCGTCACCGACGTCATCATCAAAAACAACCTCAAGGAATGTGGGCTCTACTGAGAGGTAAATCCAGCTCCGGCTGTCCCGCTGGGAACGCCTCGCTCTGCTCCCTTCTACATTCCTGGTTTCCTTCCCAGTGTTTCTGCCTGGTGAGCCCCAGCCTCTTGCTGCCTCGTGGGGACAGCGACGAGCGTGAGCCAGGAGCAGAGAACATGTGGAATCCTGGAATTCTTTAGCACAATCTTCTGTCTTAGGGACCTTTTATTGCTGTGGGATGTGGAATTAGGGCACGGTGAAGCCACGTAGTGGGAGTAGCTCCTCCTGGCATCGTTGGACGGCGTGATCTCCGGGATGTGCGGTGGATTCCAGCTGGATTCCAGACCTTGGATATGTAGCTTTCTCTCTTCCTTTGGTTAACAAGCCACCACTAGTCTGTTTTTAAGGTTATTTTTTTTTTTTCCATCGAGGAAACTATAACTTTACTAAACTTTATTTCTTTATTTGCAAACCTTGTTTTAAAAATAATAATAATTAAAAAAAGCAACAAAAAAAAAAATCACTTAACTATGCACATGTGAGCAGATCCTGCAGAAAATATTCCTCTTAGCAGGAATTCCTTGTTTTTAACACTTGCTGTGGCCAGGATTTAATATTTCTGCAGCTACTAAGGGATCCTTAGAGCTTCGGCTTTTTTTCCATGTGTGATTTGTTACCACCCTGCTCCCCCCAGGCTTTGGGAAAGGCTCCTGCAGCAGAAGGAGGGTTTAGGTTCTGTTGGGGGTTTGAGCCCAGTTTTATGCCAGTTTTATGGGAAGGGATTTGTGCTCAGCATAATCCTAGCTCGGTGGGGAGAGGAGCTGAGCCCTCGCTGGGGGAAATCTGCTGCTTCCCAGCTCCCAAACCACTGATTCCTGTGCATTTTTTGGGATGAAAACGGTGGATTATTCTGTGCTGCCTTTCCCATGGCCCTCCCTGCCCAGCCCTGTCCTGAGCATGCCTTTACTTTGTCTGTGTGGTGCCAAATCCCTGTTTCCCTCTAGTGCCATCCCTAACCAGTCCTACATTCCTTTGCTGATCCATGATTGCATCCAGACTTCTCCCAGTTTGTCATGTGTACAGTTGGATCTGTTAGACTTGTTGGCAGTATTAAAATGGTGAGTAAAGATTGTAGCCTTTTCTCCACTTTATTCTTCCTTTTTCCAGGAGTGTTCCCAGCTTTTGTGCTTTGCTGGAGAAGGAAAGGAAGAGCTTTGATGGGAATTGGGTGGAATTATCTGGACAGGGAGGTTCCTCGTGCTTTATCACCCACCACTGGTGATGCTGTGCTGCTCCCAAAGACTTGAGTTGTGCTGGCACAATTGGAACATGCCAGGAATCCCATTGCCCATGGGATTATTGGCAGATGGATAATTACTGCTTATTTATAGCCCAAATCTCACTGGCTGCTGTGACCCCCATGGGAATTCTGCTCTGGGCACTTCTGCTGGATGGAGGTGGGACTGTTCTGAGAACACTTGCTTAGAAATCCAGGATAAATTCCTCAGGGAGGCTGGTGCGTGCTGGCAGGGGAAGCCCTGAGGGAGATTCCCTGTTCTGGAATCTTTTCCAAGCTATCTGGAGCCGTGTCTGCTTGACAATTCCCTTCCAGCTATCCTACATGGGATAACTCATCCTTTAAACTCATCCAGGAGCTTCTTCTCATCCAGGGGTGCTGGCAAGGAAGTTTTTTGTCATGGTGACCCCCATCCCACCCCCCAGGAGCCCAGCAGTGACCATGGGGTGATGCAGGTGAGATCCAGAGATCCATACACCCCCAGAATGGATGCAAAGCAGGTGAAATATCCCTTGATCCAAGGGACACAGGAATGGAACAAAGTGGAAGTGGGAGAAAGGAAGAACATCCACGTCATGCGTATTCCTTTATTGTGTTTTCCTACAGTTAAATGAAGCTGGATGGGAGATCTCTGCAGGAGACAGGGAGAGGATGGATACAGGGCTCATCTATGGATTATTTACAAACAGACAGAGCAAATGCAGCTCTAAGTAGCAGAATGAAAATCTTTCAAGTAACCATTTCCTCTTTCTCCAGCCCATTGCTGGGCTGGAGTTGGGATTCCCTTGCCCAGCCCCTCCTGCCTAAGAAATTCCCTCCATTTAGGGCCCAAAACACCCCCACAAACCCCTGATTTGTCCTGCCCAAGGGCTGAGGTTGATTCCCAGGAAAGACTGAGGTTGGTTCCCAGGAGCGACTCGGAGGTAACGCAGCCTCCACCTTCCCCAGAAATTCCATCCTGGATTAATCCAGCTTCGATCCAAGGGCAGGAATGGGCTGCAGAGGGACAGGCAAGGGGGCAATGTCTATCCTACCTCCCAAATTCCCTCAATATTCCTATTCCTGCTGTGCTCTCTGGTGTCAAACCTCCTGTAAAACGCTGAGAACAGGGGTTCTTCCTTGGAAAAAAAAGAGGAAATGGCCATGAAAGGGAGCAGGAAGTTGAGCTTCAGCCCCTTCCAGGTTTGGGTTTGGAAGGAGGCAGATTTGGGCAGGTCATAGAAAAAGTGGGAGCGAGTGACGTGTGGTGGGGGTTGGTTCTTCCTTTGGCTCTGCTCAGCAGAACGGTGAGATGGGAATGTTTTCTTCTTCTGGGAGGGAGGGAGAGAGAACAGGGAGTTAAACACACTCAGGGAAGGGCTTAGAGGAGCAATGTTATGGAAACAAGGGAAAAACTCAGGTGGGGTTCAGGGACATGTGTCACTTCATCCCTTTGCCTTCCTCCGTGGTGATGAGGATGGAGCATCCCCTCCCTCCCCCACTTCCAAGTGTCACCCTCTGGTGCCTCCTGCCCTCAGGGAACCTGCTTGAGTGGGTTTTTTTTATTGTTTTGGTTTCTTTTTGTAGCTTTTTCCTGCTTTTTTTTTAATATTTGAGGATAAGGGAAGCACCAGAGGTTCCCTGAAAAGCCAAGTGCCAGAGCCAGTGGCTGGGACCTGCTTGGAAATGGGGGAGAGGGGATGGAATTCCTGCTGCTGCTCAGAATTAGTGCAAGAATTAGGCTGATAAACCCTAATTAGGGTGTTAAACCCTAAATAAAGTTTTAGGATGAGCTAAAAGGCTGGGAGCAGCAGTGTGCCTTGGGATATTCCCATCCACTGAGGCTGGGCAGGTAGAATTGCAACAGGAAGAAATAAAATTATTCCCTTTAGCTCAGGTGGAGGATTTGGGAATCTGTTTTCATCACTTCATGTGCAAGGGTGGGAATTGTCTGTCTGAGCCCACCCCACTGTAGGATGGGACTGAATCCCATGGGAGCTCAGCACAGGGATGTGACCATGTCCCTGGGCTAATGGGACCCCAGACTTGCCCCTCCCCACTGCTCCCAGTCCATCCTCCCCTCCCCTACTCCTAGGATTTCCAGGACTTGATGGCAAAACCAGGGGGACCTACATCCCACCACCCCACAAAGCAGGATGGAGCCAGCTCTGATCATCCTTATCCCCCTCCCAGCCCTTTTGTGGGGGATGGAGCCAGCTCTGTTCATCCTCATCTTCATCCCCAGCTCTTCTTTTTGGGATGGTGCTGACTCTGCTCATCCTTATCTCCAGCCCCTTCCCCAGACTTTTTTTTGGGGGGGATGGAGCTGGCTCTGCTCTTCTTCATCCCCTTCTCCTTTCCCCAGCTTTTTTTTGGAGGATTGAGCTGGTTCTGATCATCCTTATCCCCTACCCCAGCCCTTTCTTTTGGGGATGGCATTGGTTCTGATCATCCCCCTCCTTTTCCTTCTTCCCCAGCCCTTTTTTAGGGTTGGAGCCAACTCTGCTCTTCCTTCTCCCCTTCCTGAGCTTTTTCTGGAAGGGAACCAACTCTGATCAGCCTTCCCCAGCCCTTTTTCTGGGATGGATCTGGCTCTGCTCTTCCTCACCTCCCTCTCCTTCCCCAGCCTTTTCTGGGATGGAGCCAACTCTGATCATTCTTGTCCCAGACCCCTTCCCCAGCCCTTTTTTCAGAAAGATCCAACTCTGATCATCTTTATCCTCCCCCTTTCCCAGCCCTTTTTGTGATGGAGCCAATAGTGATCATCCTCCTCCTCATCCCCCTTCCCTTTCCCAGCCCTTTTTCAGATGGAGCTGGCTCTGCTCATCCCCCTTCCATTCCCCAGCTCTTTTTCTAGGATGGAGCCAGCTCTGCTCTTCCTCATCCCCTTCCCCAGCCCTTTTTGGGATGGACCCAGCTCTGACCACCCTCCTCCCCTCTCCTGTCCCTATTTTCTGGCTCCAGCCTCTCCCATACCTGCTGGTGCTCAGAAGAGGCCGCAGTCCTTGAGGTTCTCTTTGATGATCACGTCTGTGACGGCGTCGAAGACGAACTTGACGTTCTGTGTGTCTGTGGCACAGGTCATGTGGCTGTAGATCTCCTTCACGTCCTTCCGCATGTTGAGATCCAGGAACTGGGTCTTGATGTAATTCCCTGCATCCTCAAACGTGTTTGGACCTGCAGAGGGGGGAATGCTTCCAAGCTGCTCCCATGGGGGCAGGTGTTGGAGGAAAAGGGTGGAGTGCTGACCATGCGTAGCACAGAACTCCTTTTTACCCCGTTTCCGTTCTTCCAAACACCTTCCTGAGGCCACATCCATCCTCTCCTCAGCTCCAGCCTCACAGAGCAGGATGGAGCTGCTTCTGCTCATCCTCATCCCCTTCCCCAGCCTTTTTTTGGGATAGAGCCAGTTCTCATCATCCCCATCTCCCTTCCCCAGCCCTATCACAACATATCCCGAAACCGAGTTGCTGTGTCTTTGCTGGGACCACACGACTCCCCAGCCCCTGGTTTGGGGGGCCTCGAGGAGGAGGGGTAAGGCTGGGAAGGGTCCAGACTCACCATCATACTCTGGGAAGCAGATGCTGAGATGGACTTTCTTGATCTTTTCCTCAAAAAGGTCCTTCTTGTTGAGGAAGAGGATGATGGAGGTGGCGGCAAAGAACTTGTGGTTGCATATACTGTTGAATAGGTGCAGGGATTCATGCATCCGGTTCTGCAGGGGAGCGGATCGTCATGGATTGACACCCCTTTGGGCCACTGCAGCCCACCCCCAAGCCCCCATTCCCAAGAAAAGAGCTTTTTTCCCTGTTTGCCACAGCAGCAGCTGGTCCTGCTGCCTGCCCAGTCTCTCCTGCCCACCCAAAATCACAGATAAATCCACGTGATGCTCAGGGTAGGGACTGGTTCCAGTCCCTCGTGGGATTGCAGACATGAAGAATTGTAGTGATTTCACTGAGCAAATTATCCATGGAAACCTTGCAGCCTGCGAGGAAGGTGCTCAGTGAGCACCATTCCAGACATCAGGGGGATGCTCATGATGGACCGTGGCTTCTGGCCATTATCCACAGCTTCAGGAAGGAGCTGGGAAAAGGAAAACTCCAGTTTTAGAGCAGATGTTGAGTTCTTAGTTTGCTGCTGGGTCATCCTGAGGGGATGAGGATCCATCTAGGCAGAGCCAAGTCCAATGGGGGGGTTTTCTTGATATAAAGGGGATCGTCCATCTTTGTGGGCAGCAGGTGGGTTCTCCAGGGATGGTTTTCCCTCATCCAGCTTCCCATCACAGCAGCTTTTCTGTATGTAGAGCACTGATTCTTCCTAAATCCTGTCCTGTCCTGTGCTGGGTGAGCATTCCAGCCTCTCCCAAGGGCTCCCATGGGAAGGATGCTCTCCTGCACATGACTGAGAAAAGGCTTTGAGCTCCTGCCTGGCCATGGCAGGGCCCAGGGATGGCAGATCCTGACCTTGATCCAGCTTCAGCAGAAGGTATTTGGATCCCAAGGAGCAGCCATGGGACCTGGAGGAGATGCCAGGGAAGGAGCCACTCCTGCTCTTCTTGTCTTCACCCCTTATCTCTTATTTCTTCAAAGAAAAACCCATTATGGAGCTTCCGTGTTCCTTCTCTCTGGATCTGTGCCCTCCGAGCTGCTTTCCCAGGGCTCTGCTGGTGCATCCTTCACTGGACACACTTTGGATCACGTCCTTGTGCCCCCACACTGGGAGGGTGGGAACTGCCCCTCCTTGTCCCCTCTGCTCACCTTGGAGGGCACAGAGAGGCATGAAGTGCCTCAGGACCAGACTTTCCTTCATCCCAGTGGGTTCCTGGCTCTTCCTGCCCTTCCCTTTAGCTTTGCTTCAGTTGACTGGCTGTGTGGCCATTCTCTGGTGGCTCTCAGGATCTGCTCAGGAACACTTGGGGGTTTCCTCGTAGGCAGAGCCATGGATCCATGACCCAGAGGAAGTGCAAACACCTTTACCAGGTGCAATTGGGCAGGAACCAGCTCCATCCCGCATCTCCCACACCTTTCCTGGATCACCCAGAGCATCTGACAGTGCAGAGTGCTGTTCCTCCCTCCTCAGAGCTTCCTGTTCCTCTCCCCCTTAGCTCCCAGTGCCTCCAGGACCCCAACCCACCACTTCGTCGTCCTCCACCAGCACCATGTCATAGGCGCTCAGGGCCCCGCAGAAGATGATGCAGGTCACCCCCTCGAAGCAGTGGATCCACTTCTTCCGCTCTGAGCGCTGCCCTCCCACGTCGAACATCCTGGGGAGGGGACAAGGATGAGGGACACACACACACCTCGTCCTGACACCCCCCATGCCATGGTTCCAGTGCCACATCCTCGGGGGGGCAGGAATCACTGTCTGTGGGAGGGCATTGGTTGTCCTCGAGTGTCAGGGTCATCCCAAAATCCCTCCCCGCCATCAGGGCTGGGGGAAATCATGGAGGAGGATCATGGAGGTGGGGGAGGCTCCCACCCACCTGAAATTCAGGTCTTTGACAGAGAACTTGGTCTCGATGATCCCTGTGGTCTTCACTCGGGATCGCAACACATCCTGCTCGTTGGGGAGGTAGTTGGGGGCTGTGATCCTGTCCAGCTGGTTCAGGTAACTGGGGGGACAGGAAGGGATGTGACCTGTGCCAAGGGGCTGCCCACGTCTCCCCCTTCCCCTGGCTTTTTGGGGATGGTTGTGGGGCTGAGCTCTGCCAAACACTGGGACTCCAGGGCAGTGACATCCCTGGGGGAGCTGAGGGACATCAGGGGTGGTGGGGCTGCAGGTCAGCAGCACTTTTGGGATGGGGATGGCAATGACAGCAGTGGGGTGGAGGACGGTGCTGGTGTGATGGAGGATGTAGGACAGCACTGATGGAATGGAGGATGGCAGCGGTGGGACAGGGCATAGCACTGGTGGGATGGAGGATGACATGGTGGGATGGAGAACAGTACTGGTGGGATGGAGAACAGTACTGGTGGGATGGAGGATGACACTGGTGNGATGGAATGGAGGATGGCAGCGGTGGGACAGGGCATAGCACTGGTGGGATGGAGGATGACATGGTGGGATGGAGAACAGTACTGGTGGGATGGAGAACAGTACTGGTGGGATGGAGGATGACACTGGTGGGATGGAGAACAGTACTGGTGGGATGGAGAACAGTACTGGTGGGATGGAGGATGACACTGGTGGGATGGAGAACAGTACTGGTGGGATGGAGGATGACATTGGTGGGATGGAGAATGGCACTCGGGGTATTCCCAGCAGCAGGGAGGAGGTGGATTTTGCCAGGCTGGGTTGGAGCTGGCCACAAGCTGTCAGGGGGTGCCCAGGCTGGTCCCTGTTGTGCCCGCCATGCCCCCACTCACTACGCGGCTGAGTCGTTGAGCTGATACTCGGCAGCGCGGTCAAAACACGCCTGAACCCCCCCGTCCTTCCACAGCTTCTTGATGCAGGAGACCAGCTCGGGGGGCATCGTGCCCTCCTCGATGGAGTCAGCCAGGTTGAAGAGCAGCCGGCCTTCATCCTGCCAGAGGGACCTTCATCACCAACCCTCCCGTGGCCCCTGTCCCCCCAAAGTGCCCTCAGGACTGGGGGGACAACATGGGGCTGCTGTGGACCCTGGTTCTGGGGGCTGCCCTGGCCCCACGTCACGGGGTTTGTGGGGACAGGGACCCCGCCCTGACTGACCGCGCAGGAGGACTCGGCGTAGTCGATGCCCAGCGTAGACATGGCGCGGATGATGGCCAGGATGGACTGCAGGATGTTCCCGTAGATAATGGACTTGAACTCCATGCACTCCTCCTCCGTGTAACCGTCCTGGTGGATGATCCTGGCAGGCACAGTGGCCTCAGCCCCAAGCCAGGACATCCCCTCTGGGGTGGGAATCACCACCCCACACTGGGAATCACAGGTGCCACCACCAGGTGACACGGGGGGGTGACTGGGGGCCCAGCCACCGCATGTCCAAGAGCTGGTGGCTCATCCTTGTGGCCTCCCCCTCCCCAGTCTTGCTCAGGCCATACTCACTTCATCTGCTTCACGATGGTGCTCTTCCCTGACTCTCCAGCCCCTGGAAAAGGGTGGGTGGGACACCTTAGTGCTCATCAGGGCCTGTTGCTACAGTGATGAGCACCCCACGGGGACCAAAGCCACTGTCCCCCACCCACCCCCTGCCTAGACACCCAGCCTGGCCTCTTCCCACCACTGCCACATCCCCACACTCCCGTCACCCCGTGCACCCTGTGTGGGACCACAGCTCGGGGACCCCCAGGGTGGTGGGAACCTCTGGGTGCAGGTCCCCGGGTCCCACAGCTCCCGCCCACCGTGGGCAGTGCCTGGCGATGCCTTTGGGGCCGTAAGCGGCTTAGGGCAGCACAGGAAGCTGCTTAGAATTAGGGTGTTAATCGCCTTGACCCCAGCCCCCCCACCTGGATAAGGCCCCACTGCTGGCCCCTGCCCATGGAGTCACCCCCTGCCCCACAGGGTCACCCCCGAGCCCTGTGGGGTGCGGAGGGACCCCCAAGGAACCTTCTCCTCCTGCCTGGCACCCAGCAGCAGGTTTCGGGGTGCTGGTGGCAGAAGCTCCCCAGGTTCTCGCTGACCCCTCAGATGTGGCGCATCCTCGGTGGGACCCGGGGTCTTAGTCCCTTCCCCCGTCCCCCCGCTGTCCCCTTCAGGCCTGCCATCCCCAAGAGCCGATGCCACATCCAGCCCTTCCCAGGGATAACGTCCTGCTGGCAGGACAACCTCTCCAGGCTGATGGTGGCTTGTCCAAGGGGACCCAGGGCCAGGGCAGGAGGAGCCCAGGGGGCCATGGGTTCCCTGTCCCCCTCCCCATCCCCACATCCCCTCAGCCTCAACGGAGTGGAAACACAGGGACATCTCCAGGGGACGTCCCCTCCAGCCTTACCAAGCAGCAGCAACTTGACCGTCTTGGCCTCCTTATCCGCATCCTCCTGGAGCTTCTTCTCCAGCTCCTTGGACCTCTTGGCCATCTCCTTGTCTTCGGCACTGGCCCCGCTCCCCATGGCTTCGTCCTCCTCCTCCTCCAATAACTCCACAAGCTCCTCTAGGTCCCCAGGCTTTTCCAGCTCTTCAAGGAGATAACTCGCACACCTCGGGGACGAGGTGGGCACTGGGGTTGAACCAGAAATTCAAAAAAAGGCGAGCCAGGTACCCCACAGCCTGACGCTGGGGTGCCCCAAGCCGGCAGCGCTCTTCGGTGGGTCCTCGCTGCTGGCTGCCCCCCGCTCTCTCCCTTAATTCCCCATGGATAACCTGATTTTTTTTGACCGTGGGATTTGGGGACTTTTTATCTTGCCATGTGACCCAGGAAATCCAATTAGCCCAAGATGGCAAAGATTAGGGCTCAGGGAGGAAAAAAAAAGACAGAGCATCTCAGGGAGGTGGGCAGGGGGCTTTACATAAGGGGGGGCATCAGTGTGACACCCCCTGCCCGTGGAGACCGGTCCCCTGAGGTGGCTTGGGAAGAGGGGATCATTGTGGGGGTCCCTCCTGTCTGGGGGCTGTGAACCCCCTTTTGGGGGGCATTGAGGATGGGATCAACCCCGGGTTGTGTGTGTCCCCC
>VZRH01001040.1:19560-38785 GCA_013397555.1 Urocynchramus pylzowi | reverse complement strand
CCTGCCTCCCTCCCTCCTCTCTGCGCAAGAGCCAGCTCCCAAGGTGTGACTCGTCCGGCCGGAGGACTGAGGTATGGGATGCCGCTGGGATGGGGGGCGCGGGGTGGAAGGGCGGGGGAGTCCCCACTCCCAGCTCGGGACGTGCAGATGTTCTGCGCAGGGTGACAAAGAGAGACGGAGACGTGGAGCTACCTGCCCAAGGTGAGTGTGCCCCTCCCCGCCGCCCCGGCATGGAGCCGGGGGCTGCCATGGAGCCGGGGGCTGCCATGGAGCCGGGGGCTGCCATGCCGCCTGCCTCTGGAGCCGGCACCCCACAGCTTTCCCCGGGAGAGGCAAAGAGTGCCTTTTGGAGCCCAAACAAGGAGCACGGTGAGGATGGCCGGCCCCGAGTGGCTCCCTTCCCGTCCCAGCTCCCGTGTTTTGCTCCCCGAAGGTCAGGCAAACACAGAAGTGTTTCTGCAAATGCAGGGGTGCCTCCTGCCCGCTTCCTGCCCGCAGCTTCCTGCTGCCTGCACGTACCTGCAGCCTCGGCCGCCGCCTTTGCGGGCGGTGCCGCGCAGCCCGAGCGGAGCCTTTCCGCCTGCTCCGGGCCGGGCCGGGCCAAGGAGCGGCCCCGGGTGCCGCAGCCGCGCTCCGGAGGCGGGAGGGCGCCGGGCACGGGGAAGCGGAGCCGGCCATGTGCCGGAAACAGGGCTGCTGGGAGGGAGGAGGGGAAGCAGCATCCCGAGCTGAGCCCCTCCGGCCTTGCCAGGAGAGCTGCTGCGCCTCCCTGGAAGGTTTGGAGCGGTTTTTCCAGCTGCTTTCCCCCTCCCATCTGTATGGACTGTGGGATTTGTTTGCCTTTTGCTCTGCCTGGATGGATTTAATGACTCTGTTTAATTCTGTCGGTCCTGAGGCTGGAGGGAAACAGGAACAGCCAGCAGCTTGGTTCAGCCTTCACCTTTTCCCAGGAAAGGGGGTTGTTTTTTCGGGCTGGGAGAATTTGATGTCAGTTACAGGGTGTATCCTTTTGACCCTGAGCTTGTGCTGGAGAGGAGCTCACAAAGGGAAATCTGCCCCAAAAAACCTAAAAGGGAGAAAGATGTCAGAGGCAGTAGTGCCTATTTTAAGGGAGAATATTGCACCGAAGGAGAGGGAGAGGGGTGGATAGCAGACCAGGCCTCCTGAGTCACGGTGGGTGCTTTCAGGGAAGGAATGCTTTGGGAATGTCTCAGGCTCTTCAGTCCGTGTGCATCCCTGAGATGTGTGCTTGCAGGAACCTGTTGATTTGTTTCTGTTTACTTCTCTGTCCCTCTTGTTGTTTCTGGGGAGGTGCAAAGGGGGAAAGAAGAGGATTTTTAAAATTGAATCGAGGTCAGGCTGCCAGAACTTGGGCATTGGGACAAGAGGAGGAAGCCTCCCCGCCCGCAGCCCCGTTTTCCTGGGTGGGGCTTGGGCAGGATGCTGTCAGGAGAGGGAGGATGGACTATGCCGGATTAAGCTCCCTGCTTCATCTCAGGACTGACCTCCAAAAGTCTGACCTTCACAGGTTTGACCTTCAGTGTTTTCCATCTGTCCTTTCTCAGCCACGGTGCCCAACACCAACATCTAACCCTGTGATATTGTGGTAGGGTGAGGGAAGAAATCCCAATTCTCCCCTAGAAGTGCATTTTCATCCTGCTGCATCCGTCCCCTCCCCTGGCAGGCTGCTGGGATGCGGGGCTGGAGAACACCCTGGCACATTGTCCCCATCCTGCATCGGGTGTCAGGGCTGGCAGAGGGGGTGGAGGGAGGGATGGAGCTCCCTGAGCAGGGATTTCCATGCTGCAGGAGCTTTGGCCATCTTTCCCCAGATGCTTTCCAGCTTTCTGCTGGGAAGGAGAGTGCCCTGGTGTTG
The DNA here is from genome assembly GCA_013397555.1 of Urocynchramus pylzowi. NCBI lineage: Eukaryota > Metazoa > Chordata > Aves > Passeriformes > Fringillidae > Urocynchramus > Urocynchramus pylzowi. The sequence goes on along the minus strand of VZRH01001040.1, from coordinate 36,909 downwards.
CTGCACGAGGTAAGGGGTGGGTTTTACCCCAGAGAGTGTGGGAGCCTCCCTGGAAGGTCACTGCCTCATGTGGAATTGGCCCCTTGTCTGTCTGCAGTGGCTTCTTAGATTTCAGCTGCAGAGCAACAGTTTTCAGGCTGATGCCTGCAGATCCAGGGGCTGCCAGATTCCAGACCCAGCTCTGCATGTGAGGAATTGCTTCCAGAATCTTTCTGCTGGCCCCAGCTGAGCCACAAAGGGGGTGATGCTGCATCAAGGGATGGATTTAGGATACCCATAAACTGGGGAGGGATGTTGAATTTGCTGCTGCTTCCTGCAGGGGTTGGGGATATTTCACTGTGTCACATATATCCTTCAACCTTTTTTGCTTGTGGACATTGAATTTGGGATACAGGACTGGGAGGAAGACGCCTTAATAGCAAGATCTGTCAGAAGGGGAATCAGCCTTCTGAAGCTGGGGACTGGCTCCTGGCTGCTTGGGAAGCAGCAACCCAATTTGGAAGCATCTGCCCTCTTCCCAAAGGCTTTTCCCAAGTGCTGGCAGGCCTGGGGTAAGGAGCAGGGCTTTGTGGTGGGAAGGAATGAGTGTTCAGCATTTTTCAAGAGGCAGGGAATGTTTGCTGACCCTGTCACATTATCCCTGAGCTGGCACCACAGACCCGGAGCTGAGCGGGGAAGCAAGACAAGCCCCATGGCCCCAGCCAGGTGTTGCTGGAATTGAGGGCTGGAAAAACATTATAAAGAAATGAACTGAGCATGTTTGCAAAAGTCAAAACATGAGGAGTTGCCCAGGGTAGGATTCAGGATGTACCCAGATTCCTGTGAGGTGTCACACTCATGGGTTAAGGCTCCAGGATTCCTGTTGCTGCGGTGTCTCCCACAGTGTTCCCCATTATTGCTCCAGTGCTTTGATCCAGTGTCCTGACAAATAGCTGCCATGGGAAAAAAAAAGTCATCCTAGATGAGAAACCTTTACTTTGTGCCCTGAATTTCTGTCTTGGGGTGAGGGATGCCCAGCCCTGCCAGGGAGAGGCTCAAGATCTAACACCTCATGGTTTTTGAAGGGTAAAAGCTACAGTTTTGCTCTGCTACAAAAAAAAAAAAAACTATACAGAGGAAAAGAGAATTTGATGTTGTGTCTGAGGGGGGGTTCAAACCCAAGATTAAAGTGAGATTAGCACAGCAAATTGAGGTGCTCTGAACTCTGTTTTAGGGGCTTGTGTTAGGACCTTGAGGAGCCAGGCTTTGCAGCAGGGTATTTCCAACCCAGCCTCAGCCACATATTTCCAGATTCTGTTGAATTCTAGAAATTATTTTGCTGTGAGATGTGTCTGAGAGTGCAGCTGTATGGGGGAGGCTGGTGGCACTTGAGGGACCTTGCCAGGTGTGACTTCTCTTGCTGACAGCAGGCCAGGGCCGTGCCAGCTGTGACTCAGTGCCCACCCCTAGGGAGTCAGTCAGAGCACGTGGCTGGAGACAAAACCTTCTCTCTCCCACGGCTTCTTGGCAGTGCCTGGTTTTTGCTGTGCACGTGGCTGTGTACAGACAGGGTGTCTTACCAGGGTGGGTTGGAGCTGTGTTTGGGGTTGAACCCCTCCAAAAGAACACAGGTTGAGCCCCTGGCAGGAGTGTGGTGTGTCTGCAATGCTGCCTCCATCTCTCAGAGAATAAAATGTCTGCCACGTCTGTCCCAGGAGCTCTTTGGGGACAGGATGTGTGTGGCTTGCAGAGGTGACGCTCAGCTCAGAGCTTGTCATCTGCAGAGGTTGTGGTGTAGAAAAAGACCATATATGTGCTGTTTCTGGGCTCTTTCTGGTGGGGAGGCTGAAGTGCTGTGTCACCTGTGTGGGCAGCATGGCTGGGCAGCCTCCAGAGAGGACGCTGGCAATGGTGTCACACCTCTGTGCACTGGTGGCCCAGGATCTGCATCCCAGAGCCTTTCCCTTTGCAAATGGAGGGCAAAGCTGCCTTTACTGGGCTACAGGAACCCATCCTGTTCCCTGACCTCACCTTGGTGCCAGGTACAACCCAATCTCTGAGTGTGGATGCCTTGCCCAGCCAGGAGAGAGGGGACGTGGCTTGGTGGCACTGGGAGTGAGAAGAGGGGTCCTGGCCACGCTCTGGGGGCTGTGGGGGTGGTGGGTGCAGATTTTTGGTCACTGCCAGCACCAGCTGGACCAGTGAGGAGCATGCTGGGGCTCAGAGCAGCTGCAGGAATTGCCACAGCCATGGAGCAGAGGCTTGGCTGGCAGATCTCCCCCCGTGGCAGCGATTTGAGGCTGCTGCCACTGCTAAACCTCTTCCAGCATCTGACACTCTCCATAACAAGATTCAAAGGGCTTGTTTGAGAGGGAAATGTTTAATCCAGGGATGGGGGGAGGGATGTGGGGAGTAACAAACAACAGATTGGGAAAAGGATTCATAAATATCTCATCAGAGTGAAGTGGGTCACCAGTGTTTGCTGCATCTTGGTGCTGCTGTCTCTGAGGGTTGGATTTGGGAGGGCTGGGAAGCACAGCAGGCTCCTGTACAGTCTGTCCCTGGCTGTGCAGCACTGAGGCCGTTTAGAAGCGTCTGTGACAAGTGACTCTGCTGGCGCGGGGTTTGCGTCGCGTTGTGTCACGTTTGCCGCGCGTTGCGTCACGAGCTGGGGGCTGAAATAGCCTGGAAGGGAGCTAAAAATCCTCCTTGGGGAGCTGCTCATGGCAGCTGAGGGAACACAAGCTCCTTATGTAAAGCTGCTTTAATATTTATGGTAATATCAGAGGCGGTGCATTACCTCATCCATCTTCGCTGCCCTTCTTGGGCATGGGGAAAGGCTTAGTCACTACTCTGCCGACCTTCTCCTGGCTGCTTGCTTGCCATCTCCCCGCCTTTAACACATTTGTTCCCCCAGCAGCTCAGAAAAAGGGAGAAATGCTGGTTTTCCCTGTTGGGAATGGGGAGTTGAAGCGCCAGGAATGCTGCTCAGTTGCAGGAGGGGACTGGATACAAATTCTTCCAGGCCTGACAGATCACTCCACCTGTGGCAGAGGGGACAGGCACAGACCCCTGAGGACCCTTCCCAAAGGACAGGGTGGTCCAAGCTGCATTCCTAAGGGGTTAGATGAGAAGATGAAGGAGAGTGGCATGGTGAGAGTGCAGGGAAAGGAGCTCCCTCTGCTGTGCCAGGGCCACCTTTGGTGCCAAATGCTGTTTCCTTAGGGAGAGCTAGGGTCTGTCTGTCCTGTGCAGAAGGGGATGAGTGCCTTTCTTCCAGACAGGCAGGAGTGACAAAGAAAGGAAGAGGAGATTAGGGGATAAGGGGGAGGATTTGAAGATAAGGTGTTTCCTGCCATCTCTGGTTCTTTCTGCACAGCATTGCTCCAGGTCAGATGTGGTCAGTAGCTATTTCCTAGATGGATGTTTCCAGCTAGAGGACACTTGAAGTGTAGGGATGGACCTTTGTTGCAGGATAAATCCTGATGCATAACCCCACTGTGTTGTTAAATCCTTCCTTGCTGCCAGTCTCAGTGTGGCAGACAAGGACCTGATGGAAATGGGTTGCTTTTCATGACAGAGGGAAAAACCCTGTGGATGAGCTTCCCACTGCACCCCAGAACCACACCCTGGAGCAGCTCCTTGGTCTTGCCAAGTGACTGACTTTTCCTTCCAAATGGAAGCAGTAGGGGAGGATGAGAGGATTTGGAGATGGGATGGGGCTGGTCCCTGCAGAGGGAAGGGGCCATCCTGATGGAGCTGAGCTGTGGCACAGATTTGGAGATGGGATGGGGCTGGTCCCTGCAGAGGGAAGGGGCCATCCTGATGGGGCTGTGCTGTGGCTCAGCTTAGCAATGACTCATCCGCTGCGCTCGGTGCAGGATTGATGCAGCTTTCATCTGTGCACGCAGGAGACAGATGAATAGATGTGTTTGGTGATTTGCTGGGATTTGAGGCAGGAAAAGTGCCCTTCAGGGAGCCAGGGGAAGCTGTTCCTCTGCTGGCCTGTTGCTCCAGTGGAGGGCAGCTTGTTGCGCTGGGTGAGTCCGACTGCACTGACCTTGAGGGCATCCCAGGGGAGCTGTGGCGTTTGTGTGCCAATCTTTGCAGCAGCAGCAGCAATTTGGAAGGCTTTCCTTTTCCTTTTTCTTTTTCTCCTTTATCATTCCTGGTTTTATTACACCAGCTCCCTCTTCCCAGCCTGAGAAAGAGCTGGTTAGCTGCTGGCAATGAGAACCTTCCAGAAAGGGCACTGATTGTTAAACAGAAATAGCATGGAGCAGGAGAAAGGGAGGGAAGGAAGCCTGTCTCCCACAAAATCTTATTCCCAAGTGCTGCTGCCTGTGTAGGAGGCAGAGAGGGAGCTGGAAGGGGGAGGAATGGGTAGACAGGCAGAGACAGCAGCTGACAAGAGAAAAGGGAGGAATAAAAAGATGTGAGGAGCTATAAAGAAGAAAGCAAAGGTAGGAAAATGTGTCATTAGAGAAAAACTTGGTATGATGGAATGAGGGAAGAGGAGGAGACAAAGGAATAGGGGGAACCCTCATATGCAGGCTTAGTTTTTTGGAAAGAGGAAAGCACTTATTTCTTCAGTCTGGGGGAGACAGAGGTACTTAAAGATGAGCCCATGGTCATGCCCTTGGAAGTACAGGATGGAGAGGAGAGATGATTCCCAAGGCAGGGAGCTAAGAGCACACAGAAGAGGGTTAAGTACTGGGATGGAAGAGGATGTGCTGCTAAAGGTACCCAGGAGCCAGAGGAGAAGCCAGGCCAGAGGGTCTGGAGAGGTGCTGGGTGATCCTGTGGCTACTTGCTGTGATGGAAAACCACAGACAAAAGCCCTTTTATGCGAGCACTTAAGAACTGCTGATATTGATTTTTGGCTTAGTTTGGTTTCTACATCTTTTAAAACCTTTTCTAAGCTGTGTGATGGGTTTGTGTTGCTTTTAGTGGAAATGCACTTACAATCAGGAATTTCTGTTTGTGGCAATGCAGGGCATGGTGGCAGGACAAAACTCCATGGCCCAGCATGGGCTCCAAGCAAAACCAGCTTTTGTGTCCCCAGGAATCTGGATCAGGGAGGGGTGTGGATAAACCTTGAGGTGCCTGGGCTGTGCAGGGTCCCTATTTCTCAGCAGAAAGGTGAGTTTGCCCTCTCTGATTTACCTCACAGTCTCCATAGGCTGCACATGATTTTCCTAGGGAAAGAGCAGAAGTTTAATGCTTGGTCCGTGTGCTGTAACCACACAAATGTCAGAGTGTGTAAGTGGCCCAGTTAACTGATATCAAAGTGACAAAGAAGGTAAATTAATATTTATGCCACAAATAATCTGACTCTCCCTGCTTTAACCTCTGAGCCCACTTCAGTTATGGGCTCCACTTACTGTTTCTTTGTGTCTCATTGTACCAGATAGGAAAAAAAAGGATAAATTGGTCCCAAGCCAGAGGAGCAGAGTCCTGGGAGTGACTGTGTGCAGCCTCAGCTCTGGATTTATGTAGGATGTGTGCTGACAGAGCAGTATGGATGCTCTCTGGAAGCACAGGAAAAGGTGAGGCAGGTGATATCTACAGAAATATTACAGAATGAGCACTGAGAGGAAAATATTCTTGCACTTGGCCAGGCCCTGGTTTCCCTCCCACGCCCCAAGCCACAGCGAGGTCTGAAGCTGGGTGAGCATCCGGGGTGGTGTTTGTGTGGTACAGGAGGCCCAAGTGTCTGATACACACTCAGCAAGCCATGAGAGAGGCACAGTTTGGGCTTTCCAAAAGGGTTTAGTGTCCCAAACTAGGGAATGCAAGCACTGCCCAGCTGCAGTCAATGAGAAATATGGGGTTTTATGGTCACCAAGCTTAGTGGAGTGTGAGGAGCTGGGCTGGAAGATCCTTGTAAGTCCCTTCCAACTTAGGCTGTTCTGTGAGAGCTATGGAATTCCATAATTTTGGTGCTGCAGTTCCCTCAGTCTGCTCTGCTGACTGGCACTGGAGCAGCTGGTGGCCACCAAGCAATGGCTGGCTAGGGAGAGCAGAGGAGGGAGATGTTTCCATCTTATACTTAGAAGCTATAAGGTGTTGCTCAGCTTTGTTCTAGGCCAAAACCTGTAATTTCTGTGAGATTTCCTCCATTCCTGCCTAAATGGAGATGAAATCCCTATGTTTACCAACTTCTTTCCCAGAAGAGTCAGCAGCACAGATCATTGCTGCAGTTCTGGGACTTTGTTCCTGTCATTAGAGGAGTGATCTGCCCTCTGAGCTGCTGTGGAAGGAACCTTTGCTGGCTGAGGTTTTTGAGGAGCCTCTTCAGCTCTTGATCCAGACAATGAGCTCTGATTTCACTTAGCAGGCAGAAAGCTCCTGGCAGGCTCCTGGCAGCCCTGAAGGTCAGCAGGGAGCCAGCAAAGCTGGTGGCTCGGATCTGATGCTGCCTCCTGGTTACTCTTTATTTCCCGGGCTCCAGCTCGGAGCTGATTTGGTGCTGAACTGCCAGAGCCTGCTGGCAAAATGCCCAGTTCATTGTCCTCTCCTCCCGTCAGTCACATGGAAGTGCAGCCACAGGAGCTCCATCCTCAGCTCACCCTGCCCTGCCAGGTCTGTGGGGTGAGGTTGTTGTGGTAGTTTTATATCCCCTCAAAGCCCATTTTGTCCCTTTGCTGAATTCCCGTGGTGCAGCCGTGCTGTTCACCACTTCCACCAGTTACCTGGGGAAGATATCCCCAGCTGATCACCAGCATCCTGTTTGGCTCCATGGGCAAGTCCAGCAAACCCTGAAAGGAGATGACAAGACTGAGAGGTCTCTGTCACCAAGAGATCCAGCTCTGCAGTAAATCCATGCAATCAGTTCTCTCTTTTGCACCAGCTGAGGATCTGGCACTTCGTTTTGCTGTTGCTCTACCAAAATGCTGGTAGAAAGAATCCTTTTATCCCTGATACCTGTGAGAACTGAGGAACTAATGCTGGTTTTCCTGCAGTACCCATCTGGAGGGAGAGGATCACACAGGATCACATATTAACCATTTCCTAAATGGACCTTGGGATAGTGCTGTAAAATGGAGAGTGGAGGGTGAGAGAGGCAGGGAGGATCTATCCATCTGCTTTCCATCTTTTCCATGCATCTGCATGGAATAAAGTGTTCTCTCCTTACCCAGAAGGAATTAAAAGGCTGAGCAAAGGCAAAGTAAGGTTTATTTGGTTGGATGGTTGGATGTGAGTTTGTCATCGCTGACAAATGGCCTTGCACACACAGCCAGGATGGACTTGGACTACAGATGCTCAGAAGTGGCAGCCATAGATGACAGTCAGTCCAACCTGTTTGATGTTCCTGTTCGATGTTAGGAAACAAATCCTTCCCTGTGAGGGAGCTGAGGCCCTGGCACACATTGACCAGAGAAGCTGTGGCTGCCCCATCCCTGGAAGTGTCCAAGGCCAGGCTGTACAGGGCTTGGAGCCCTCTGATCCAGTGGAAGGTGCCCCTGCCCGTGGCATGATCAAGGTGAGTTTTAAGGTCCCTTCCAACCCAGGCCATTCTCTGCTTCTGTGATTGTTACAGGCACAGAGCCTGTAATAAACGCTTTGAATGGAGTTCACAGTTCTGAAAGAAGGAGCCAACAGTTTTCCAGTCTTCCTTTCTGTCCTCCTCTGTCACCTCCAACATTGGCTTGCTCTGCCCTGTCACTCACCTCTCCTTGTTCTGCTTCCCCCTCCAGGTGCTGTACCATGCCCAGGTAGGACACTGCCAGCGTAACAAGCATCCCGAGACAACCACTCCCAGGCCTTGAGCTCGGCTGGCTCCTCTGCTCCCTGCAGCAGCCGGGCAAGGGAGAAGAGCTGGGATAGCCCCACGTGTCCAATCGCTGCCCACAGCACCCCTAGGATGGATTCCAAAGGCAACGTCCGAAGCGGAAACAAACCCGACGCCAAGGCCGCCAGCTCCGGGAAGCCGGAAAAACCCAACCCTGGGCCCGCCACGAATGCAGACAAGAAGGAGGCGCCCAAAGAGCAGCCTGCTCCTGCCACGGCCACCAAGAAGGCAGGCGGCGACGCCGCCATCGCCAACAACCACAGCAACCTGAAAGCCAGCCCCGCCGCCACGGAGGCGCAGGAGGCCAGCGGCCAGTCCCCTGACTCTGACCACAAGGGAAACAGCTCCGAGGAGTCACCGGGCAGCTTCTTCGACAACATGAAGCCCTTGATCATCGTCGGAGGAGTGGCGGTGGCCGCGCTGGCTGTGATTGTGGGAGTGGCATTCCTAGCCCGGAAAAAATGAAGACCGAGACGGGGTGGGGATGAGAAACCCAGCCCAGCTGTACAGCTCCTTTTGAGACAAATGCATGCAGAGAAATTCTATACATAGCTATATATATAGAGAGCGAGCTAGATAGGTCAACAACAAACACCAACTGCAACTCCAGGGTCTTGTTCAAGACAACTGTGCCAGTCTGACCCGCTGTGGGTAACTCCATGCACTCAGTGTGTTCTTTCATGTAATATATCTTGGCTTATACCGCTGTGTATAGATTACAGCTTCTCCTGATCAGTGTAAATGACGGTGTCCCCTCCCCTCCCCTGCTGTCCTCTCTGGGAGACACCCTCCCCTCCCCTTGCAGTCCCGTTTTCAAGTCCAAAGTGTTCTACGTCCCATTCGGAGTCCCAATTTGTGTTTTGGTTTCTGTTTGGTTCTGTTTTGACTTGGGCTGTGGTAAAGAAGATGGAAGGGGAGTGCTAAGGCCTGGCTCTCCTGTCACGCTGGGCTGGGGGTGTTTTTCCAGCCCCCCAGGACGAGGGAAGTGCAGGGGCAGTGGCTGGGAAGAGGCAGCTCCCTGACCCAACAGCCAGGGGCGATCCCTGATCGGTGTCTGTGTATCTGCCCCTCATCATCCCACCTTGGAACAGCTGCCTGGGAAGTGCTCCAGAGGAATCAGGGCGGCTGCAGCGTGGCAGAGCCAAGTGTGAGCCTGGGATGTCACATCAGGTCACTCTTCTGGCTGAGCTGCCAGCAGGGCAGTGACCAGAGGGGCTGTGCTGTGGCCCAGAGAAGTCCCATTGCAGCCTTCAGGATTCCAGGCTCGCCAGGGTCATGTGGGCAGCGTTTGGAATAGAGAGACTTTGTTTTGGATCTAGTATTTCCTAAAGTGAGGCTGGGCTTTGCGGGGTGCTGTGGGCTCAGTCCAAGCTCCCTTGAGGTTGGCTGGACTATTTGTCTTCATTTTTTTGGGATTTAGATAAGGCCTTTCACTGGATTTTTTTTTCCCCACTGAAGGCTGTGGTCTCTTAGCACATGGGAAGACAGGAAAAGGGGGAGACATGAGTTGGTGTTAGGGGCAGAGAGGACCTGGGACCCCGTGAGAGTAACACTGACCTACCTGCTTTATACCAGAGAAATCCCTTTCAAGGGCACTGGAGTCTGTCTTGGGTGGATTTCTTACCTCCCTCTTGTGACAGTAGTAGCAGGGATTTGTAACTCGTCCACACTTTGGAAATGGAAACAATTCCCAGCCCTCGGGAGCAGCCTGATTTCATGGGTGAGTACCTTGGCTCTAAAGCCAGACCTTGTGAGGGGGAGGAGAGAGGGTGTTTAGTGCTTTGGCTGATGCTCAGCACTAAACAGCAAGAGCTGAGGAGCTCTGCCTCTGAAAGCTTCCATTAGGCTTCTCTTGGCTGCTGCAAAACAGTGCTATAAAAACTCCTTACACTTTGGGTGTAAGTTGGGTCAGAGATTAGACGAGGTCCAATGGGAGCTGGGCAGCATGGGCAGGGGCAGGAGTGATGATTAGAAAGGGGCTGTGACACAGTGGGGTGGCTTCTGTTACAGAGCCCATCGTGCACCTTTAACTGAGATGGATGGATGGATGGATGGATGGATGGATGGATGGATGGATGGATGGATGGATGGATGGATGGATGGATGGATGGATGGATGGATGGATGGATGGATGGATGGATGGATGGATGGATGGATGGATGGATGGATGGATGGATGGATGGATGGATGGATGGATGGATGGATGGATGGATGAATTCAGGGGCTGCAGGGATAGAGGGAGGTGTGCATTCCTCAGGTGCTGCCTGTGCAGTGTCTGCCTCTGGCACAGTCCCTGGGCAGGATGGTGCGGGGGTATGACCTGACCTGGCAATTCTGCTCTTGGCTCGTGTCTGTCTTATTTACCTCCAAATCTGACCTGCTGAATGCACATGGTCTTGGAATGCATGGCTGCTCCTATGGTGAGCTCAGAAAATATTCCCAAAGGTGTATGGCCTCTGGGAATATCAGACACTGTGTCCTGGTGCAGTTGGAGGTTGATGCCTCCACCTTTGCCAGTGCAGAAAGGAGCAGGTGTGTTGGGCTCACAGGAGTTTTGGGAAGCAGGACTACAGCTCCAGGTGAGATCCTGGTAGCCTAAAACACTCTTGGCATGAGCTGTGGATGTGTCTCCCAGCAGCAGTGTGTCACTTACAGCCTGGGGAGGGGTTAGAAGCAGAAGGGTCCTCCTCTCCCCTCAGAAGCACAACTTTGCAGGGAAATTTTCACAGGGGGTTTTGCTTATGTTGCTCAGAGGGAAGGGAAATCACCCCTTCCTGCTCTGGTTCATGTTTTGCCAAGTAGGGTAATGATTTTCAGACAGTCACTTCTTTTTTCAAGAGATGTTTCTATCTTTCCTGCCCACTCCCTCCCTCTCAGCTCTGGCCTAGGATTGTTTTCAGCAGTGTGTGACATTAGGCACAGCACCTATCTGTTCTGCCCCGACCAGCATGGATAGATCGGGCGAGAAAAGTGAAGCACCTGCTCCACTCGAGTCTCCAGTTTTACTTTCTAAAATGTTTTTATTTCCTTGTCTGTAACCTTTGGCAACAGAGAGGGGAAAAACAGTTCTCAGCCAACGGCCTTAACCTCTTGTCCATCTCCAAACCATGCCTGCCCTTACAGCACTCGGATGCAAGGCCACCAATTTCATCCAGAAACACCACACAGGTGGTGATGGGGCTGCAGCTCCTCATCGGGGCACGTTGCTCATTCGAGCCCTCCCTGCTTGGCAAACCTGGTATGTTCTGTTTGTAAGGGGTTTTTGAACGTGGTCTGTCCTGTTCCCAAGGGATTTTCCAGTTCCTGTGATCACTTAACAGTCTGCTGTCGAGGTTCAGCACCTGGAACCCACCTCTTTGGCAGTTTGATTTGGAAAACATGTGTCTGTGTCTGTGTGTGTGTGTGCGCCTTGAAGCACACCCTGCCTGTGTGTGTGTACAACCTTTGTGTTGTATTGCTGCAGTCTGGGATGGGGGGAGAATCCAAGCTGGAGATGCCCCTTCCTCCGTTCCCTGCATTCACACCAAGTGTCCATGATGTCTTTTCTGTGCCATTCCCACTATGCCATGCAGCTCCTGAATTCCTTTCCGGTCCTGGTTTCTCCTCAGTGCGAGGAATGTCTGGCTGGTGAAGTGCTGAGTGTGTGGTGTGCTCGGAGCCCTGAGCCCCTGCTCCCTCCCCAGGTAGTCATGTGGGCTCTTTGCTTTAAAATGAGGCCCTTTTAGACTGCCCTGGACTGTGCTGTAGCACTTTTCCAAGTGTGGGTCTAGTGTTGAGCCGGGCAGACCCAGCGTAGACGCCCCAGCGCGCCGCAGCCCTGACTTGCAAACAGCTCCTGTCCTGCCTTACTGTGCCAGGCTGTGCAGTGCTTTTGTTCTGAGCCAAAAATGTCCAGCGAGCACCAGGCCGAGGGAGCAAATCCCCCTCTCTCAGCCCCAAATCTGTCGAAGCAGAAGGCTTTAATGACTGACCTCGCTGTGCTAAATAAATAGTTGTCTTTTCTCGTACTGAGCACACGCCGTTATTTGCTTGATGTCCTTCTTTGTGTGGTTTTTGTGGTATGAAGTCCTTCCAGTGACATCTCCATGGGGAGAGTGAATTAACACTTAAAACTAATCAGAGTCTGTGCTTGGGGTTTGAAGAGATCTAGATTGCTAGTTTACTCTTTTGATCAAGTCGATAAATTAAATATTGGCAAAACTGGTTTCAGACCTTTCAGCTTATCACCAAAACTCTCGATTGAATCATTGCACCCAATCTCAATCTCTTTTTAGGGAATCATAAATTTTAGTTGAATATAAAGATGTCATTTTGCTGTCTTGGACAACTCAGTAGAAGGTTTTTGCTGCTTCTATTTTAAGAGAGATGAAATGGATTATGCTTCTGCTTCCTCTTCCTACTGATTTAATACCCTGTAGATAAGTCCTGTTATTCCTAACAGTGCTGCAGCAGGATGAAAACAAATCTGGCAGCCAGGGGATTGTGCAGCAGCATTTTTGGGAGGGTAAGAATGCATTCCTGTTTGCCTGGGGCTCACTTAAAGCACTCAACAGTCACCTGCCCTGAAGCATTTCTTAGGGGGCTGGGTGATAAACTAAACATCCATTAGTGTCTCTGATGGACTACACTTTGAAGGTTGAGCCACAGAATACTGAAAACAAGGGAAATTTTTCCATTGGCTTCACCATGCTCTGGCCTTTGAGTTCTTGTTGGCACCAGGGATATGATCACAGGTCATCATAAAATCATCTCAATTACACATTTATTTTTCAATTGACACAAATGTTCCTTAGGCTGAGCGTAAGGGAAGTCTCTTCTCCGAGGCAGCCCTGCTTATACTGGCATCAGGATTTGTGTATGAACAACAGCAGTGCAACCAAAAACCCCTGGAGCTGGTGAGAGATGATTTATGCCTTAAAATATTCCTTACTTTTCCTGGAAATGCTACTGGGGTTTGGAATTCAGCGGCCTTCTAACTATTCTTAGAATTGATTGAAAATAACAGTGCTGAAGATTGAAGAGGAAAATGATTCTTTGAGAAATAAACCGAAAAAGGAACGAAATGAAAAAATAGGTTTGAAAGGTGAAATTCTTGGAATTTCAATCAGCTCCATGGAAAGCTTCAAGTCGGTGAAAATTCTGAGAGGGTGCAAGGAACAGAGCAGAGAAGTAGAGAGAAAAAGCACTATTTAATTATCTTAATAGCTTTGGTAAGGACATGCTAACTTTTATATCCTCTTCCCCCTTTTTTTATTCTCAGAAAAAGGCAAAAATGATGAGCTCTGGTGCCATGCAAATTAACCTCTGTTAACTGTATTTTCCAGATTAATTCCTGCTGGCTCTGAGCAATGTTAAAAGGTTAGAAAAATACCTGAAGTTTTCTATAACCAGCTTTGATGATTCAGGGGAATTGCCAGGACATCAGGAGGGGCTGTGGTCTCTTTTCACGTTATGACAAGGACGGCAAATGCAGCCTGCTTGCACTTCCATCCTCCTGGTCCACCCTTCATGCTGGAGCAGGAATGCTGATTCCTTTCCCAGGCCATGCTGTGGTGTCATTCCCTTCACCACGAAGCTGGAGAGGTCTGTAGGGGCAGGAAGCAGCATCACATCATGTTCATGAGCTGGCTGCAGTTCTGCTGCCCAGGTTGGGCATTTCCCACCATGAAGAGGAACTGGCTTTGATCTGGAGCATAACAGTTCTGTATTCCAGTAAATTCTCACTGCAGGACATTGGAATTGGGAATATTTCCTGCTATTTACACTGGAGGTATTTGGTCCTTTATTCTTTTGGGTAGATATCTGCTGATGCTGAGGATCTGTTGGCACATTTTGGGTCTTATGAGTGACACTTGGCTGACAGCCCCAAAAAGCCTTGGAGCCTGTGCCCCCATCCAGCAACCCTCGGGGGGTTTAATCCACCAAATAAAGTGGGTTTATGATGACTTCTTCTTCTTCTTTTTGAGCCCATCAGTCCAGCCCTTTAACCTGCTTTTCTTTTAAATTCCCCAATTCCTGGGATGTCTGTTCACACCAGATCTTCAGCTGCTACAAACTACTGGGTTCCATTGGTTTCGGATCTGATTCATTGCTTGTTCTTTCCTCCTTCTTTGGCCACTGCACTCTATTCCCTTTTCTTTCCCTCCTTTCTTCCTGGATAGCTTTGCAGATGTGGCCTTTCCATAGCCCAAAGCTGGGGCAGATTTTGGGTTGTCTAAGGCAGGTTTTGGGTGGTCCCCCAAAAATACAGGCAGTGCTGGGCCCCCAGACTGTGTGTCACAGCAGGGAATGTGTGAAGCTTTGATCTGCCCTCACCTTTGAGGATCCAGGTCTGCAAGAGGCTGAGTGCTCGTCTGCCACAGGATTTGTAATGGATGACAAATCCCCAGGAAGGTCCCTTCTGTCAGTCAGGTGTGAGGTGTTCTAGCTGCTTGAGAGGGGCTGACATGGTGTGAGCACACACCGCACTTGGCTGCAGCCAGAGCTCCCTCAGCCCTCTGGAGCACCAAAAACAGAGGGAAAAGAGAAGGTTTGAAGTCAAGGACATGTACTTCTGCTGGCCTGGAAGGATCAGCTGTTGTGCCAGGGGTGAGGGTGCAGGAAGTGCAAGGATTGTGTCATCTCAATGAGCTGATAAGGTGTCACTGGGTGACAGGGAACTGTAGGATGTCCAGGCCTCTAAAATTCACATTTCATTCAATTGACCATAATAAGCCTCAAAATCCTGTGAGAGATCAGAGCCTTTGGCTTTCCAAATTCACGAGTTTGGATCTACCTTGTGCTACAGCTCTGCTCCCTCCTCTGGACAGTGTGTGCTTGAATCTGCAGTACTCTGGGACTCGTGCCCTCTGCTCTTTGATGCTCTTCAAATTAAATAGATTTTTTACTGCTGAAAAGCATAACTTGGGTTAAACAGGCTTTGGACTGGCTGTTCCCATTTCTCTTCTGGTTGTTTCCAGCAATTCTCCACCAGTTCCATCACTTTTCCATTTCTCAGCCCCAGTGCAGCATCCCAAGCATGAATGTAAAGGTTCTTTCTGTCTGTGTGATGATGCTGCAGCACCAAAGCTCCCACCAGGACAAGAGGAATCTTTCATCATCTTTCTGACAGTCAAGTCCTGCATCATATCCTTGGTTCTGCCACAGCTGCTCCAAGCAGCCAAGTTTCTGGGGCAAGCTGATGGGAACAAGGGTGCCACACAATTTTGTTTGGTTAAAAACCAACCAACACGGGAATAATTTGGCTTTATTGAGTTTTGAGCAGCCCTTCATAACCCTGGTGCCTTTTCCCAGGACTGTTTCCTGTTTCAACTGAAGCCTTTAAAAGTTGTAGTTTCACCTCCCCAGGAAACCAACTCTCTTCCAGTGGTAGGTGCAGGTTGGCTGTCAGTTTGTGGAGGAACTAAAATTTTAGGAAGGGAACTCGAAGGTCAGATTACAGGGGATCTTTATTTTGGTTTTGGTTTGTTTGGATTCTGTTACTTCTCCAGGGACTGATCCAAAGCCCTCAGAAGTCAGACTGAAATGCCTGCTGTTCCTTTGGAAGCCTCAGGCACCTTTCCAACAACGTTGGTGGGTTTTGAGTCAGCTCCTGAGTGTGTTTTCCAAACTATAGGAATTTTACAAGTGACACCTTGATTTTTTCCCTGTACAACCAGACCTGCTTGTCACTTACACATCTTTACCTGTGTTCAACATACAGGTTTGGGGTTTTTTTTTTGCTCTCAGAAACAATATGCTGCCTGACACATTTCCTGGAGGGAAATGGACACCTACCTACACACAAAGCTATCCAGCTAATTTATACCTTGTTGAATTTATAATCTTGTCTATGCTTCTATGGACACTTTGTATGGGCTGCAGCTCAAATCCTAAAATAGTCAAGAATTTTTTCCTTTCCCATATAGTATTCTATTTACTTTGACTTTGAAAACAAAAAAAGCGTATAAATGCAATAATGCAGGTAGACTAGAAATACTAGATTGAAAATTTAAAGTAGTTTAGCTTGTCCCATTGTGACTGACAGTGTTGTACGACACCCAACGCTGTACCCTGACATTTTCCAGGCTTTCTCCGTAGCTGAATCTAGTATTAGCTTTGGAAACCCATTGTGTGAGTGGTGGGTGGATGGGTCGGAATCGTGTGCTCTCTACACACTGTATGTTACTCACATCACAAGCTGTATGGCCACTCCATATGCTGTGAAACTGTAAATGATTCCCAAATACACCTGTAACTCTTACCAGGATTGTGAGAAATAAACTATATATAGATATATATACACACACATAGAGAGATTGTATAATTCCTCCCGTGAGCATCTTCGTGTACCTGGGGGCGCGAGTGGAACTTGCTGTGCCCCCTCTGGAGGTTGTCTGGAGAAAGCTGTGGCTGCCCCGTCCCTGGACACGTCCAAGGCCAGGGTGGATGGGACTTGGAGCAACCTGGGATAGTGGAAGGTGTCCCTGCCCATGGGAGAAGTGGAACAAGGTGAGCTTTGAGTCCCCTTCCAACCCAACCCATTCTATGATTCCTGGATTCTATCTCTGTGTTTCCCGAAGGCTCAATGTTTTCTAGGTGATCCCACTGAGAACTGTGAGAAAAGGCAGTTCCTGCCCCAAATAAACTCCAGCCCGCCCAGGGAAAGCAGGATGATTATGGTTTTTCCCAGATAGGAGCTAAATTGAATTGTAGATTTACCCAAACATTTCTGATCCAAGAGATTCCCTATCCCACAGGCTGGTCTCCAGCCTTCACCCCCAGTTCTTTGTTGTGACCTTTCTCCTGCCAAATTTTTCCTGCTGATTTTTTGGTTTTGTTTCTAAGATGGCCTGGAAACACCTCCCAGACAAACCATCCCCTGAGCACTGCGTGGTGTCTGTGGGGTCCCTGTGCACGGATTCCCTCCAGGCTCTTGGAGGGGAGGAGGCTTTTGGCAGCACGTGTCACTGCACAGGGTTGATGCCGTATTACACCAGCTCCAATCAGGGTCCCGACAGAAGCCTGCAGGCTTCTGGAAATTAATTTCTTAAGAACAGGGCAGAAAAATCCTGTAAATTCCACAGGGTCAGGAAAAAGGGCATCCTTCAGCTGCAAAAGTGTAATCATCTGAGGGTTTTGCTGCAGAAACACAGCTGGGGACTAGAGTTTTAGTTTGTCTTGGCAGGAGCAGGAAATCAAATAAGTTCCTATTTTCTGAGTGGGAATGCTGGAGCTGATGAGAGGCTGGGATGGGTGGGGGCCTGACCCTCCCCCTGGCCCCAGTCAGGGTGTGGGGAATTCCACATGCCTGGGGTAGTGAAGGGAGGATGGGAAGAGCTGATGGAGCAGGGCTTGGACAGCACTGTCCTTTGTGTTTGTTTAAAAAACACTGGAGTCACAAGCAGAGAATAAGGACCATAAATGTGATGCTCTGTGGTATAAAGGCTTAGGCTGATGGAGTGGCACTAAATCCCAAAGTACCCCACACAACAGAAAAACTGAATAGTGAATGAGATGCTTTTTTTCCCTTTTTAAAAATAATTTTCTGGTATGTAAGCTGGAGCGGTGAGGAACATCCAGATTAACCAGCCTAC
>VZRH01001030.1:6746-35126 GCA_013397555.1 Urocynchramus pylzowi | reverse complement strand
TGGGGATCCACAGGGGATGCAGAGATCCACCTGTAGCCTGTGGGGATCCACAGGGGATGCAGAGATCCACCCACAGCCCGTGGGGATCCACGGGGGATGCAGAGATCCACTCACAGCCCATGTGGGAGGTGCCCATGCCAGAGCAGGTGGATGCCTGGAGGAGGCTGTGATCCATTTGGAGACTTGATGGAGAGAGGGGGCCCAGCTTCCAGGCTGGAGCATCTGTTCTTGGAGGATTATACCCTGTGGAAGGAGAGACCCACATCACAGCAGTTTTGGGAAGGCTGTGTGCCCACGGGAGGGACTCACATTGCAGCAGTTTTGGGAGAACTGCTGCTCATGAGGATGAACCCACGCCGGGGAAGTTCACAAAGAACTGTCTCCCGTGGGAGGGACCCCACGGTCTCAAAGGAGAAGGACTTCTCTCCCTGAGCCAAGCAGAAGAAAACCTTGGGTGATGAACTGACCAAAACATCATCCTGTTTCCCTGCACTGTTGGTGGGAAGGAGGGAGGGGTTGGTAGAAGAAAGGTGTTTTAAGCCCTTATTTTTACTTCTCATTATCCTCCTCTTGTTTAGTTAGTAATAAGCCCACGTTGTACTTCTAAGTTGGGCATATTTTGCCCTTGGAGTGTTTTCTCTTAGTCCTTATCTCAGCTGATCTTCATTAAATTATTTTTTTTTTCTCTCCTCTGCCCAGCTGTAGCAAGGGAGGGTGAATGAGTGGCTGTCACAGGTGCCTGGTGTTTGGCCAGTGTCAAACCGTGCCACCAGCTTTCATAAAAGGATTTACTTCTCCGTGTGCATGAAAGACTAAAGAGAAGAGCTGCAGGGTTTCCTTGATTTACTCTTAGCACAAGAACCAGAACTACTCCTGAGTTTATCAAAGTAATTAATAAAATCTATACATGGTTTCCCTTTTTGGGTCATCCCAGGGTTTGTTCAGTGTGGCTGGTGAAAAACACATCCTTTGAAGTCTCCCTGGACTCAGTTTCCAATAATTGAGTATTTTCTTTGGTTTAAGACATATAAAAATATTTTCATATGCTGTTTCCTACCCCTCAGCTCCTCAACTCTTTGTACTTTTCCATGTCTGCTTTTTCTTAGAAAGGTTGTTGACAGCAGTGCCATATCTGTTGCAAAACGTGCTGTCCCACCCTAGTCAAAAGTGGCAAAGATGGGCCCAGCTTCAGAATTTGTTGTCTTTTTCTATTACAAAATGAAGCATTGAACTGCTGCTTACAATATTATCATAACTATTACCCTACCATGTAAGCTGAAATATTTATCCTGAATTTTATAAGAAAGATGAAAAAGCATAAAGTAGAGATAAAAGCCTGACTTCTAAAATCCCAGTTTTCTGTTGTGAGTTTCAAGCAATTTCAACTGACTTTACTGAAAGAACACCCATTCAAACAGAAAGAATTTTAGGTGTTACCTTTTGTGAAATGTAAAACCTAATAATTATTTTATAACTAGAAAATATAAAAATGTAAAACCTAATAATTATTTTATAACTAGAAAAAAATATTCTTTTTCTTCTCAATATCATCTTTATAATTTACTTCTGTGTGAAAATTCCTCCTGAAAGTGTTTGACTGTGTGCTTTCTTCATTAAGCTCATTTCATAGATATGTCAGCTCTAACTCCTTAGCATATATCCACATGATATGCCACAGTGCTTTGTAAGAAATTCCACTCAGCCTGCCCCCCTCCATGCCTCTTGGCTTCTCGTTTGTTTGTTTTTCTGACTTTTTTTTTGAGATTCCTTCAGGGAATCTGGGATGAATCATTCAAAACCTCTCTGAGTGTGCTCTCACGTGTATGGTGCAGTATTTGGGGTGTGCTATGCAGGGCCAGGAGTTGGATGTGATATTTGTGGGTCCCTTCCAACTCAGAATATTCCACAACTTTATGATTCTATGAAGTGCCATGCAAGACTAACCTTGGAAACAGCCACAATATATCCCTATTAGAGAACATAATCATGCCATTAAAGTGTTTAGAAGGCATTCCTGCAGACTTAGTTTGACATTATGTCCATTCATCCTCCTCTCCCTTAGTATTCCTGTATTATAATTGCCATAGCTAACAATGAGCAATTGGGAGACAAAACCCTTTCTCTGACATTGAAATTCCGAAGAAAGGAGACAGCAGCAGTGAGCAGTAATTGCATGCTTTCCCTCTTTTCCCTGCATTTTATTTACCTTTTTACCTTGAAGTATCTTAATTGTCCATCTGCCAATTTCACAACAGCTGACATCTTCTGTTTAAGTAGACACACTCTCCATCTTTGCTGGGAAGAGTGGTTCAAAAGCACACCAAAAATAAAACGGATCAGAGGATGGATTGCCATGCCAGCATATGTTTTCAGCTCTCATTTATGGCCCTTCTTGATCCAGCTTCAGTTTCGGGGAGGGAAAAGGGTGTAGCGCTGCTTTAAAAGCCATAACCTTTGGAATTAAAATGAGTTCTCAGCACAAACTGAGCAATAAAAAAGCAATCATATCACCAGGCTGCTGGCCCTTATTATTTTAGCATCAGTGTGATGGGCTTTAAAAGCTTTAGACATGCTGGGAAAGTTAAATACACGTGTTCCATTTAAAACTGACCAGCATTTAAATACGTAGACACCTGCCATGACAAGCAGTCAAGGGATTGCTCTTTCATTTTATAAATGGAATAAAACTGCTCAGTAGAATGGCATGACATCTGTGTGGATATTTGTTTAGTTGCTACTGGTGTACTTAATGTGAGGGATTTAGAGTATTAGTCTCAGACAGCATTCTGCAAGCTCCACTTCCCCACAGCGACTTCTCTATTCAGTGCAAGATTTAAGTAGCTGAACAAAGTGATCCTTTTGTCTAGAATAAAATAAAGAAGTGTGTAGGGGTGAGGTGGCTTGTCTTCTCATTTTCCCTTCCTGCACAAAAACTGTGAGGTTTGCTCGCAGCAGGAGCCATACAATGCATGCACTCTCAAGATGCTGGCACTAAGGGTGGGGGGGGGAAAGAAGGAGATGGTTTTGTTCTCTGGGCAAATGGAACAAAAGTTCTGTTTATCTGAGGGATTGAACAAAAAAACTCGTCTTTAATTAATTTTGGGGTGGTTTAATCCTTTTTAATATTTGTATTGGAGTTAATGTTGAACTGAAAACATGCATTTCATTGAAACAAGTAAACACTTTGAAAATACCAGAACTTAGTATTCAGATTTTCAGGATATTTCATTTCTTGAATTCCCACACAATCACAATGTCCTCCCTGCCCTGTCCCCCAGGGTTTGAATTTCAGCATATTTTCAGCTTTCCCAAGTGTGCCTAGGGATGAAGAGATTTTGAAATTATTGCATGCTGAAAGTGTTTTGCTCACAGCTAGATTTTCCCCCACGATGGAATGAAAACACAAACAGAAAAATATAGATTTCTGCCAGTTGCAGAAAGAATTATTACAGATATCACCTTCTGTCCTTTTCCATGTGGGTTTTTTTCCCACCACCCATTCTCTCCTTTTCACTAATGCAAAACAATCACTGTGCATAGTTTTTGGGACTGGTACTTGGGGTTTTTTTGTGCAATGCTCCTCATTTCAGTATCTCGAGGTTAGCTCTTCTTTCCCATTTGTCTTTTATTTATAGTTATTTATGCTGGAGATGAAAAACTATAACACTGAAGGAATAGAGTAATTTACACTTGAGGACTGAAATCTACTTTTAATTATCCCACAAGAATAATTTGTCAGTGCTTCATTTCTGACCGTCTGTAAAAGATGGTCAGAATCCTTTATCAATCGAGGCCTTTATCAATTTTTAAAGTAATAAAAGTGAATTTGGATGATCTTTTTCCCCACTGCTTTTCTTCCTCTTCCACACCTGTAAAACACCATTTTCAGATTGCTGCCACAATCCCAAAGTGAGAAAAAAAACCCAATCCTTTTTGTGCTGTGTGCTACTATTAGAATAATTTAAAGAAGCACAAACCACAGAGAGTTAATCAACCCTATGTCTTTAAACACACTTTTGTATTCTTGGAGTGTTGTATAGTAGAAATGTGAAGATAAGTGATTGTGTTTGATTTTTATGCTTCTAGATGATATTTTTCATGTCATAAAAGAAAAACAGTGCTTCTTTACACTCCATGGATCCTTTCCACAAGTGTGACTCTCTGCATTGACTTTTATCTCTTAGAAAGGGATATGTAAAATTTATATTAAAAATATATTCCAGAACTGTCTGACTAAGACAAAGAATCAAAACTGTGAGAAATATTAAAAGAAAAAATCTCTATTATGTACATACTTGTCCGTTAGTTCAGTACCTGATCATCCCTCAAGATTAATGTTTTAATGCTACTTGAAGGTATATTTGAGATAGAGAATTAAGAACACAAAAGCTTGATTTGATCTCAGAGTTAGTTAGGGAGAGCTGTATCTGTGCTGGAATACCTGGCACCACACTGTCCCTACAAACTCTGTTAGGACTTTGTGACAGTTTTCCACTCTTCCCTGAATCACCTGGGGGCCCATAACAGAAATGAGAGATGAGATGACATCAGAGGTTCTGACCTGCTGGGGCTGCCTTGGAGAGCTTCTGAACATTTTTATCTGTTTCCTCAGTATGAAAACTTGAATGGAAGCAAAAATCTAGCTCATAACTGTCAGTGAATCCAAGTTACAAGAATCACTGGGGCCTTGGAAGCTACGGAAGAGTTAAGAGCATCCAGCAAGAGTGCAGGTAAGCCCTGAAGTGAGGCAGGTACCAGGTGAATTTCTGTGGTGGAAAGTCAAGGGAAAGGCAAAAGAGTCAACTGGGTAAAGCAAGAAGTTGCCTTAATCTGTATCCTCCTTTCCTGTATTCTCCTCAGCCACTCTCAGTTCTTATCCATGTTTGGGTTCTTTTCAAGTTTCATCCTTGTTTTGATAACACACAAATACTGAAAAAATATAGCATGGCTCTCTGGGTTTTTATCTGGCTATTTGACTTTACTGACCTCAAATTATTTTTTTGATATCTGGGATTAAGATATTCTAGGAATACAGTAACAAAGCTTTTCTTCTTAAGTTTTTTGGCTGGGATCTAATGACAACACAAATCTAAATGAAAGCTTCAAAGTCGTTTATGGGACTTCTTTAGGTGTGAACTTGCAAATACTGTGAAAGTAATTTCTGCCTTTTTGAGGAAGCAGGGGGAAATTGTGTCAATGTGAGATATTGGAACACACAATTAACATTTTCTGGAATATGTTTACATGTAGAAAAGTGCATTGATACTGGCTTGAAGGATACATCTATTCATATTTTAGCAAAAAAAAAGTGCAATAATAATTAGTAACTGGTCATCTGCTGTATTGGCTCTGACTGGGATGGAGTTGACTTTCCCCATGGCATCCCTCCCAGTGCACTGCTGGGTTTGGTGGCTGCAGAGGTGTTGGTGGCACTCCAGTGCTTTGGCTTCTGCTGAGCAGAACTGGCACAGCACCAGTGCTGTCTCTCCAACCCTGATCTCCCCCTAAAAACTAACAGACTGAGGGTGTTGAGAGGGGACAGGGCCAGGACAGCCAACCCAAACTTACCACAGGATATCCCATCCCATGTGGGATTTTTAATTTTTTAATTTTTTTTTTTTTATTTTGCTCAATAATGAAAGCCAAGAGAAAGGAGTACAAGGGCAGCATCCATTGCTAAGGTGTTTGTCTTCTAAATTTACCCTGTGTATACTAATGCCTTACTTCCCAGGAGGCAGCTGGATATTGCCTGTGGAGGGAAAGTAAAGATAGTATTTTTATTTTCCTTTGTTTTCATACATGGCCTTTACTTTTCTTTATTAAATCCACAAGTTTTTTATCTTACATATTACACATCCCACTGAGGAGAGGGAGTGAAAAAGTCCCTTGGTGGGCACCTGACAGCCAGCCATGATCAACCCACCACATAAATAAACATAACAGGATAAATCAGGAACATTAAATTATCATTCTATATCAGCCTCATTTTAGCGATTTAAGGAGCTGAAATAAGTGTAAAGAAACTCATAATGTGCTAATATTTCATCTACAAGAGCTTTTTGAATTCTAGACATCCAGCAGACAATTGCATGTACAGCCTTGTCAGTTCATGGGATGCCATGACAAGCTATCATTAGGTGTTCAGGCAGCCTGCAATGGGTGCCACTGTAACACCAGACTAATCTTTATGTAGCCTCTTGTAATCTTATCTATCTACTGCAAAATGATAAACCAGATTATGACTCACAATTAAATGTCCCCTGTATGATCCCACATGTGGAGCTCAGAAGAGCTGGTGAAGAAACCAGGATTTTCAACAATTTTTCTGTTATATTGCCACATTCACATAATGTTAACTCTATGTCTAGGACCTGTTAAAGAGCCTCTTCAGCCTAGAGAACCATGCAAAAGGTGTCACCCTCTACATTTATACCAATAAAAACCATGGCAAAACCTGAACACAGACCATGATTGTCTTTGTAATTAAGTACTCAAGCATATTATATAAGTGTGGTGAAAAACACACTCAGGAGGATAGGATGCTCTATATAAACAAAAAGATAAATCCAGGATTCAAAAGGTTTTGGGTCAAATTTTCTCTTGAAATATTTCCTCTGAATTTACTCCTGAATATTTTTGTGCCAGTTTCAGCTTCATATTTTAAACTTTTTTTTTTTGCTCTTGATCAGCCATCAATGAAAACTTCTTTTAATTCTCCTGTTATTTTTCTATTCTACCTGCCTTCAGGAATTTATTTGAGTGAGACCTTACATCCTTTGGCTCTTCCTTCTTTGAATGAGTTATGAATACATTGGCTTCCCCTCCTATCTCCATCCTTAATCTTTGTTTAAAAAATAAAGATAAGATTTTTCTCAGCATCTTTCCAGTGCAATTTTTTTTTTTCTTATAGCTTATTTGTTTATCCAGTGTACACTCTGTAGTCACAGAGAGACAGACTGAACTGTAATGCAATGCAGTGAGCACTTTGTAATTGCTTCCTTGTGCAAGGCTCAGGGATTTTTCAACATGATAACCCAGAACAGTGCAAGGTAAAAGTGCTCTTGTACTTCTGTATGATTGTATACCCTATGCTTACACTTTATAAAATGAGTACAAAGCAGTTATCTGAGAACAGAAAGCATAACACTGTGGAAGGAAAAAAAAAAAAAAAGGCAGAGGCACAGTCCCCAGGAGTGATCCAAAGCCACAGAGGTTAATGAAAAGGCTTCTGTGTGCATTGGATCAGGCTGTAACCTCGTGAATAGCTGTGGATATATTTAATGCTGCCAGCACAGCTGCAAGAAGAACACTCACACAAAGTAAATGATGAAGGGAGACTATTTTAATCCTGGCATCTGGATCTTTTGACTGCCATTTGGAACAGGAGGTGGGAGGAGCCTTGTAAAATGAGATAATTTAATTCTTCCTGCCCCATTGAAGGCCACCTCAAGGCTTTAAAAGGAAAATTTTGCACCTTTTTTTTTTTTTTTAACTTTTATGATTTTTCTTTCCAGGCAAATGAGTGCAAATGGAACCCATAATAGAACTCGGGACCTCCATCTCTAGAAACAAAGGTTGTCTGCTGAAGAGCAAAGCAGCATCCCTTAGTTTAGCCAGAAAACCAAGTCAATGTACTCAAGAGCACAGCTTTTATATTCCACCTTGAAGAAAATGTCACATTAGTAAAGATCAGTATCATGTTGAATCCAGCTCATCTGTAGATCCAAATTTTTCAGCTCAGATTCTCTTACACTTTAAAGAAAATAAAATCAAATATACTTAGTCGGTAGCGAAATTGTAGCAGGAACTCAGCCACAAAGGCACAATGTGAGTGTTTGCCCACAAGTAGACAGCCTATTCCAAGACCCATCATTTAAAACAATATAAAATAATTAGCCATAAAAATTTTACAATACATTCCATGCTTATACACCTCTTTTCCAACTACATTACAAAAAGGAACAATATAATTCAGGCAGCTTTCAAAACTCTAAAATTTGATTCAATTCAGGATTTAGGTTTTGATTGAATTGGATGATTTACTAATTGCTTTTTTAAAATTTTAGAAGGAAATTACTTTCTGTCTGAGGCACTGTAGGCAAGGACTTCTCTAATGCATACATATATTTTAATTGATTTACTGCAGGTTTAACTTAATGTGTTTTTTCTAACTGAAGGTGTGCGTTGGAATCTAATTTAGATGCATGTTTTTCTTCTTTCAAATGATTTTATAAAGAGTACCTACCAGCATTACTATAATCATATTTTTACTTGGTAGTTTCTTTAAAGCTTTGATGAAAATCTGAGTTCTTCAAGGGGGAAATCAACTCATGTGGCACATTTGTATTTTATCTCTATGAGAGCTCCTTAGTGCTACAGTGATTAAGCATGAAGACAAAAAGGTTGAAATGTCACTGGAGTAACACCCCAGCATCCTTTCCATCACCTTGTCATGGACAGGGTGTCTCAAAAACAAAGGTTCATTGTACAGGACTAAAAGTTATCTCCACTCTTGTCTAGAGGTTTTTTCCATGGAAAAAATTAAAAATGACACTGACAACTGGGTTGTTAAAAACATGTGAAAACTAACATAAAATTCAG
Source organism: Urocynchramus pylzowi (assembly GCA_013397555.1). Lineage (NCBI taxonomy): Eukaryota > Metazoa > Chordata > Aves > Passeriformes > Fringillidae > Urocynchramus > Urocynchramus pylzowi. Next base: position 26,525 of record VZRH01001030.1, on the reverse strand, counting down.
GCTATTTAAAAAAAAATACTTAATGTAAAATTAAGTATTAATTAAGAGAGGGAGATCAGAGGCTTGTCCTTTCAAACTAACTCCATCAATGATTTTAGCACATATTTTATAGCAAAAGCAACATCCACCAAACTGGCATCTTTCATCTGCTGGAAGGAATTAAGATGGGACTTCACTGATTCAAGACATTATTATTCATTCTGTTAGCTTTTTTTTAAGACTGTACTAATTCATTGAATATATACATAAAGTATCAGCAAATAGTAGATATAGGCAAATAGTGGATGTTTTCTGCTTTTTTTCTTCAGCGTGTAAACAACAGTTTACACGCTGAATAACTTAAACACTCCACTGTATGACTCCATTCTTGCTTCTACTCTGTTATCATAAAATTATAGGATGTCTTGTGTTGGAAGGGACCTTCATGATGACCTGGTTCAGCCTCCTGCCATGTACAGGAACATTTTTCAATATGCTCAGTAGCTCAGAGCTCTATCCAACCTAGCCTTGAACACTTCCTGGATGAGGTATCCAAAACTTCTCTGGGCAACCAGTTCCACTGCCTCACCACCCCCACAGGAAGTAATTTCTCCCTGATACCCAATCTAAACCTCCTGTCTGTCTGTTTGAAGCACCTTGCACTTGATCTTGTTAAACCTCATGAGATTCCCATAGGCCACTTCTCGAGCTTGTCCAGGTCCCCCTGGATGGCTTCCAATCCTTCAGGTGTGACTACCTCATCACTCAGCTTTCTGTAACCTGCAAACTTACTGAGGGTGTACTCAGTTGCTTCATCCACACCATTAATGAAGATTCTAAATAGCACTGGTCTCATTTGAAGTGGTGTCCCCTGAGGGGACATCACTTCATCACTTGTCACTGATATCTGTTGGGACTCTGAGCCATTGGATGCGACCATCCCACCACTTTCTTATCTGCCTAACAGTCCACTTATCAAATCCATGTCTCTGCAATTTAGAAAGAAGGATGTTGTGGGGTACTGTGTCAAAGGGTTACTGGAGTCCAGGTGAATGACATCTGTAGCCCTTCCCTTGTCCACGGATGTGGTCACTCCATCACAGAAGCCCCTGAGTTGGTCAGGCAGGACCTTCCCTTGGTGAAGCCATGCTGGCTGTCCCAAATCACCTCCCTGTTCTCTGATACCTTAGCATGGTTTCTTGGAGAGTTGGTTCCCTGATCAGGGAAGTCTGACAGGGCAGTAGTTCCCAGGGTCCTCCTTTCTATGCTTTTCAAAAATGGGTTCAACATTTGCCCTTTTCCAGTCACTTTGGACTTCACCTGACTGCCATGACTTTTCAAATATTGTGGAGAGCAGCTTGGCAACTACATTAGAAAATTCCCTCAGGACTCTGGGATGTATCTCACTGGGTCCCATAAACTTATCTAAGTTCAAGCTCTTTAAGTTGTTATGAATCTGGCTTTTATATACAGGTGTTCAAAGTGGTTTTGGTGCAATGTATGAAAATGCAGTGTGTTGCTGGAGAAGGGTGACACACTAAATACAACCTGAACTGCTTGAGCAGCTCATTCTTGGATCTCTTCAAAGCATTATTCAAAAAGTCAACATATAGACAGCAACAAAAAAACCCCCCAACCCTCAAAGGTCTGTTTTACTGCCCTGCATCTCTGCAAGTCACAGTGTAGAGCTCTCTCCACAGCATGGTCTGTTACATGAGCAAGGGCTTATCAGGACTTCTCCTGCCTCGTGAAAAATGTTCCAAGTCTTATAATACTTACACAGTGCTAATGGCTTTTGTGGTCCATCTGAGGACGTTTAGTTGAGCTTGAATAGATATGTCTCTGCCAGGGAGCACCAGCCCAGTCATTTGGATTCGGGAGATTGGCTGCGCTGAAAATGACTGTTCAGTAATGTGCTCCTCTGCATAGTTTTCAAACAAAATAAAGATTAAACCTAAACATTTTGAGATACCTGTGGAACAAAATCAGTCATTTACATTAAAGAAGTTGGAAGAGCTCAGGCAGGGGCTCTAAGCAACTTCTTTTCCATAGGATCTTCATCATTTCTTGCTTCGCATTTTCCATTAGGCCCTAATTCCCAAGACCTGATTCACGAGGGCAGTCTCATTACAAGAAGAGACTGGAAGAGCAGAGGTTGTTTAGTCTTGCCAAACAAAGGCTGAGAAAAGACATGATTGCTGTCTATAAATATATCATGGGGGTAAACAGAGGAGAAGGAGAAGCTAAAGGACAATGTTGTCCTAAGAACAAATGGGAATTAACTGGCTATGAATAAATTTAGGATGGAAATTAGAAGAAGGCTTCTAGTCATAGGATCAGTGATGTTTTGGAACAGAATGGGCAAGAAAAGGGTGAGTGGAGAGGGAAATAACCTATTTTAAAGAAAATACCATTTCAGGATATGGAGAAAATTGGGATGGCAGTGATGTGATAGCATGCTCCTCATTGACTAGACTCTTTTCAATCTTATACTCTTAGATTTATTAATATTTTTTAAAGTATTTTAAATTTTATTGGTTAACAATAATCTAATGTCTAAACTGTACCAGAAAACTCTGAGTGACATATATAGGTGGAAAGAAAAACTATCTCACAAGTGGTCAAAAGAGCATTCAGCTCATATCAGTACATTTTTTTCAAACGTCAGTGCAAAATAATCATATGTGTTAGGAGGCAAAAGGGATTTAACTTTCAGGAGCAGAAGAAAATGGAGTCAACAATAAAAAAACAAGACATTGAAAATTGCAGAGGGACAGGTATTCACATTTACACATTCTATGGGCAAAGCAATTCACTCTGATGAATTGCACTGCAGAAACCCCACAGCTGCAGCCATTGCAGGGTTGCAATTGAGATGATATGATGTGTCCTTTTTTGTTTTTTGAATTTTGAATGTGTGCTACCTCAGACACCTTTATGTCCAAACAGTTTGCAGGTCAAAAATAAGCACCTTTGTCTGCATATGCATCTGACTTTGTGTACCTGCTTGAAAAGTACGTGACAGAATCTGGAGGGAGAAAAGTGCAGTGTTGGCTGTCTAAGGGTCCTTCTTGCTTCATCTGGAGCTCTGGTAGGCAGTCATAGGTAACAACACTGCATCAGCCTCTTGAAAAAACTTATTAAACATCTGCCACATCAAATGGAAAGGTTTCCTAATATTCAAATATTATCCAATGAAACTAAATATTTAATTCACTGGTTTTTTGTGCCATTACTGATTGATAAACAATAGAGTCACACATGTAGCTGTAGTTCACATGGTCACCCTCACATCTTCAGTGGCTGCCCTGCTTATAGCTCTGTAGATGCCTATTTTGGGCTTACCTAGAAACAGAGGCCAGACAAAAGGATAAAAGTGGATATATTTAATGAAGGGCCTTCAGGTACATTACGGGCAGATGAAACCTACACAAGGGGCTAAACCTTGGTGTGCTTCAGGTGAATGAGTTGTACAGTAAAATGGACAATGGTCACAAGATTTTCAGACAGATATAAGTTTGGTCTATTTGGATATCAGGAGTTAATCCTCCAATTACAGTTTCAGGTAATGAAGTCATATACCCCCAGTTTGCTTCTCCCCCCCACCCATTTCACTTTTGTTTATATTTTTCTGGGCCTGAGGCAGAGGGTGTCCTTGGATCTCAGGCCTGGAGGGATTGTTTTGTGTGACCAAAATGTGAAGACTGTTAACTAACACTCTATATGGACTTCAGAGGTAGACACTAATGCAGTACAGGATCTGAAAAAATAAAATATAAAAGCTAAAATCTTAAGTCATCACTGTGATGGAGTGTGGTTACTAAAAGTTCCAGGATGGGGCTCCTGTTCTTATTCTACTCTTCCACAGTTTCCTGGTAGAAATTTGGATTTTTTTGCAACAGCAAAACAAATATTTATTTACTAAGTTGGGTAGAATAGGGCCCCAGAGATTATAAAAGAAGGACCAGCTTTTTCCCAGGCTCATCTATTCACTGCATGTGAGGAGTAACTCAGTGTGAGTAAAGGTGTGGTGTTTGGGAGCAGCCAGTGCATTAATATGGATCAAAAAACTCTCCTCATTTAAAAAAATGTATATACTCTCCCTAAAATCTACTCAGAAAAAAACATAAATTGAACTTTGTTTATATGTGATTGGAGATGTTAAACAGAAAACTTAAACCAAATCTTCTTCATAATCAGACTGTAGGAAGATTACTTTAGCAAAGTATTTGAGCTATTTAGGAAAAGAGTAAAAATATACATTTTATCTCAATGTGAATTATTTATTCAACAAGGCAGCATATGAAGATCATCTGAAATCTGACATCACTTACATAACTGGCACATTTAAAGATAGTATTTCTGATTTTATTTGCAAATTATACTGTGTAAATTATGCATTCATGAAAAACTCTACCCTTCAAAAGAGAAATAGTTTGGCAGATGTCAACACTGAAAGTAACACTGTAAGCAAAAGAAACTCTGATTAATATGTTCAGTCCATTTTAAAAAAATTAAATAAATAAAGCCTATATTGGTGCTCAGAGTAATACACAAAGAGAAAGTAAAGAGTCATGTGAAAAGAACACAGATTAAGGTCATGATAAGAATTGTAAATTACTAACTGTGGAGCCTGCTTGCATCTGTGAGGAAAGTTTGGGAGTTCAAACTCTAAAAACTCTTCATTGGAATTCCTCTTGGGTTTATCAGCTCTCAATCTTACATGCTCCCTCTGTGCAAATATTCATATTATACCTGTTCTACTGTGGGGGTGATTAACTACTGGATAAATTACAAAGGGAAATGGTAGATGCTCCTGCAGTAAAAATCAAGATTGAATGTTTTTCTGGAATATGTCACATGACTTCTGGGTTGAATATTATATAAATAAATGTCATTTAATTGTTCTGCATAAACATGAGATCATAAGATCTATAAGTTTAAAAAATACCATAGCTTTAAAAATCTGCCAGTATCCAATGAAAAACAGTTATGTAAGAGAGGGAAAAGACATAAGAGTAAAATAAATTATTCGCTGTTTTATATGCAGCTACAGCCTCAAATTTGCATTTCTATAGCTGGTGTAGTAGATACAGTTCTTAAAAAGGCAGTTTATTGGTCTAAGTAATTTCTAACAGGAACAAAGATTTTAGCTAGTAATTTATCAATTAGAACTAGGTGTTGGTAATTGTACAGATAAGCACTTGCAACTGTTTATCCTCTTTGCTCTGGGCATCTTCAAGTCATTTATCTGTCTTCAGGTGAATGAGTTGTACAGTAAATACATCTTGTGGTGCAATTGCAGTAAGGAATGCTTTCAAAAGTGACTATTACTTGCAAATAATAGGGGAAAAGGAATCCAAAATTGTGCTGTTGATTTGTAGCTGCTTCCAAAATTCAAAATGACAGCTCTTTAATATTAGATAAAAATGATACAATAAGAGGTTCATAAAAATTGAAGAACATCCCTTCTTCAATAGAAACTAGCAGACAAATTCATATAAAGCAGAAGCTAAAACTTTTATTCATAGTCTCGGATCCAAAGCTGGTCTGTGAGGTGAGACCTACAACTCTAATGTGGGTTTTTCTCCTGGCACTTGATCTGACGTCTCTTACATTGGATAAACTATTTTTACTGTGTGAGAAAATAAACCAAGAGTCACAGATAAATGCAGTGAGAGTCGTCAGTTACTGTTTCCACTTCCAAAAAGTGATTCAATCTTGTCATACTCTTTAGCAAACAGTATTTCTCATCTTATCAAGGAGATAGTGCAAAAGCCAGCTGAAAAACAACATTTCTGCCTCATGAAAGTGACAATTGTTTTCAGCTTCAAATCAGGACAATAGATGGTTTGAGCATGGGTCACCCATCACCTAGGAAATTGCTTGTAACATCAGACTATTTAGAAAATATCTTCACTTCCAGATTTCTTCCAGACCATTGACATAGTCTTAAGAAATTCTTGTTAGAATGAAATACTTGGCTAAATTTCTGTGATTTTTCTTGTTTGTTTGTTTGTTTCTATTAGAAGTCATTTTAAGAAAAATGTTGGTTTTGTTTTGTTTTGTTTTTTTTCTGGAAGATTTCTGACTGGCTCTAATTCTAATTCCCAGAAGAAGTGGTGTTACTGGGCCTCTGTCTCAGATGAATTCAAGCTGGCTGCTGAACCATCATCATTGATGTGTAGTGCTGCAGGGAGTTTTGGCTCCTTATCCATTCCAAATGGAAAAGTGGACAAACAAAGCAGGTGATCTTTCAAAAGCTGCTATATCTTCTTTGAGAATGTGGTTTAGTGGTGAGCATGGTGGTGGTGCTGGGTTGATGTTTGAGCTTTGTGATCTTAGAGGTTTTTTCCAGCCTTTATGATTCTATGATTCTATGAATCCTACAAAGTTCTACCTTGCCTGTACCCACATTTTATCTACATCTGTTAACATTGCTATAGATTTGTCAAACTGAAGACCATGAGTTAATATTGTCTCAGATTGCAAATAACAATAATGAGCCCACTTCTACCCTAGAAGGATCTTTCTAATGGTGATCTGGTGTTTGAAATGAAACTCCACGAAGTGTAAGTAATGTTTGGTCTCTAAATATATATTTGTAACAATATAATTTTGGTTTTTATTTTGTATTTTGTCAAGATATTGTTTCAAACTTAATACAGGGTTTTTTGGACTGTGTGTTTGGTAAACCAGGCAAAAGTGAACACAGTTATTTGAACTCAGCCTAACCTTTCACCTCCCATGACTGTGGTGGCCTCATTCATACTCCTTGTAAAATGGCTCCAAAAAAAAATAGAAATGACATAGCTGGCAGTTTGAGGAGTTAGAGTCGATAATAAAAGTCAAAAGAACACATTCAAGGGCAGTAGCTGAGCTTTCTCATGAAACCTGTGTAATGCCTGTTTACTCTGTTTTCTGCTTCTGTCAAAGGCATTAATCTCACATTTCCTGAGTGCTACATTTGATCGAAAACCATTTCATTTAAAAAGTTAAAGAGCCTGAAATCATACTGTTGTAAAAAAAAAAACTGTGCTGAATAGGGCAACAAATCCTCTATTTCCAGTTTTCACTCCCTGGCACTTGAGGGGTTGTTTTTATTATATCTTACTCCCAAGATGTACAGCTTATTCACTTATGTTCCTCTTATAGATATACTTAATCTACTCAAAATATTTGTATTATAATGCAGAATAATAATTGAAACTTTGCTGGGAGGTTTTACTCTTTGTCTCCCAGGGAGTTTCTTGAAGATTTTGCTCCTAAACCAAATATACAAGCAAAACCAAAAGAAAACATAGTCTTTTTTGCAGGTTTTCAGAGGACAAACAAGTCCTAATTCGGTTCAGTCACAGACTTTGGACAGAATTACAGGCTATGACAAGCTTTTACAGCATTTGGCTGTTTTAATAATCTTGAACATAAATATTTTAAAAAGTCGGACTGAACAGAGGAACTTTTGTTATGTTGGAGAAAGACCCCAGAGTAACATTTTAAGGCTATAAAAAGTCACTGATTGAGCCAGGACTGATATGTGCAAGTCTTCCACTTCAAAATCATGGAGTGTTTTGGGTTGGAAGGGAGCTCAAAGATCATCTAGTGCTGACCTCTTGCCATGGGCAGGAACCTTCCTAAAAGGCACTGAATGCCCCAGTAGGTATCAATGCCACTGTCATAGCTTGGTGTTTGAGCTTTGATAATATTTTTCATAGTTAAGCCCAGACCAGTGAGCCAAATCTCAGATTTGTAGAGCACCAGATTTCAAGATGACCCTTAAATAAGACTGTGTAAACAGACTAAAATTCAGTTTGTCTGAAGGTTTGGTGTAATTTGCACTTCTTCATTGATGGCAATTCAGTACAGCATTACAGATTTACCAGTCTTCTTGTATCTGCATCTGTTTTACCTTTTCCCTACTGTCTCTCAATACAACTCATTTATTGATCCTCAAAACTTCTGTATAATAATCATTATCATCATCATCATCATCAACAACAATAACATTGTGGTCTTAATAGGAATAATGTGCTCTTACCTTCAGAAGAGGTAAGAGCACATTATTTCACATTAAAATATGAAAACGGTGACCACACTTTATTAAAAGACTGAAATATATTAGTGTATATTATGTTCCCCCCCCAAAAGTGGTCACTGTTGTAAATGAGTGCTTTGCCACACCAACTCTCCATCAAAGTCATGTTACACAGTATTACATTATGGAAAGTTCAACATTGCATTTAATGTCCTGATTTGTAAATGTTTCCCTAGCTTAACTTTTCTCTTTAACATGGCAATGTCTCATTGAAATGGATAGTTTCATTAAGTTCTTTAAATTATTGGTATTTATCATTCCTACAAATGCATCCCTAAAAGTCTCTTTCCACTAGAAAGCCCATTACAGCAGGATTAGTACAAATAGAGAATATGATACAGTCCCTGTCCTCCAGGTTCTCATTCAGACATTCACAGCTAGAAAAATTATTGTAAAATTTATGATAAATTAAATTAAATTATGCAGAAAACCTGAAGTCTGTATGACTGCATAGTGGTAACTGAAATGAATGGTAGTCAGACAGGTGCAGCTGGCTAGAGGAATTAAGAGACTTTATGCAGGTTAAGCAACCATCCTCTGCCAGAAATAGGAAAGATTTTTATATATTCCAAGCTTTAATACCATACATTTACCCAAACATTATCCTATCTTTCAAATATTTCACATGAGAAAATATTAGTGCTAGAAGAATTACTAGAAACCAATTTACAAAACTCTTAATCTGGAAAAGAATTGTTAATGACAGTACCAAAACAAGAGTTCACAGGGTTGTTATGCATTGTTTCTGGGTTTTGATTTTTTTAAAAAATTATTTATTTGTTTGATTTTTAATAAATGAAGGCAGGATTGATTGATTGTCCATTTTAGAAACTACACTTATGGATGTGCAACATGCAGAGATTCTTATTGGCCCTGCACAGGATAGTCTTTGCAACAGTCTAATTTGGAAAAAAAATTTTTTTTTTTGAATATAGGGTAAATATTGAATTTATAGCACATAACCCAGATGAATGTTACATGAGTGCATTTGTGGCAGAGTGGATTTACATAAGGTGGAGAAGAAAAAAGAAACACAAATTTGGGGGAGATAACATCACAAATTACACCTCAAGTTATTAATGGTCCATGTATAACTTCCCCTCCACAGAATGCAATCATTAAAGTAAGATGCAGAATTGTATTTTTCCTCAATAATCTAAAATATTTTTTTTTTTTTCTTCTTTTTTAAGAAAAAGAAACAGATGTTGTAGAGAGCTGTTTCCTTCCAGAGAGAGGAGAATTTTCAGTGCTGAGTACAAACAGAAACTCTGAGCCAATCCACAGGGCTCCTTCCAGATGTTGAATAGTAAAGTTGGTGTAATGGTATTTGACCTTACAGTGGTCATTTTTTAGTGAACCCAGTCCAGTTACAGGTACATCCCTAATTTTCATGACTGAAAAATTGATAAAGTGAACTTGTATATTTTCTGAAAGCCATAAATAATTTCGTAAGGTTGCTACGCCTGCAGCATTCAGTAAACCAAAACAACAACAACAACAACAAAAAAGCTGTTAGCAATTGCTGAAAGATTATATTTTTCCTGTTCTTAATTTTCCTGTCATTTTAATTCAATTCATGTACTTGGTGGGTGCAGAATATACTTTATTTTTATCTTAAATATGTTCCTGCAGTCACTTCATGGGTTTCCTTCTATTGTTTTATGGGCATCTGTCATTCACATATCACTGTTTGAAATAAAGTGCAGGAGAAAATCAGTGTGATTAACACAGCAGTTAGGTTAGCTGTTCCAGCTCTGAAAGTGTCATTCCAAGGTGAAACTGGAATACTATTGGCATTTTGTGTGCACTTTATGTAAAGCCCACAGTTTGTTTCAAATTAATGTTGTCCACATGTCTGATAATTCATTTGTCTATGAATTTATTTTCCTGTGATGTTCTCAGCTCAGAAATAGCTATAACAGCAATGTTCCCAAGTCTATCAAAATAGGTAGGAATTTTGCCAACCTTTCTGTACAGAGTACTGAGAATTTCAATGTTTTTAAACTTCAAACTCTTCAGGTTAATCTTTTTATGGTGTACAGCACCCAAATCCTGTCTGGGCATAATGTAATAGAGTGTTATGTATATAAAAAATGTCACTCTTTCTGGGAAATACTGGATAGGATCAGGGTCTTATACACCACAAAGACTGGAGCTACAGCCACCCTGGACAACAGGTGTTAAATGTATTAAATATATTAAATGTATTTCTCTAAATATATTATAAATACTGTGAAGTAATCTTCTTATTGATGATCCTTTATACAATCATAAGTGCTACAAATTATTCTGTGCTCATAACAGCCTTTTGTCCAATTCTATTTTCAGATTATTGTGTGTGGCTGCAACAATGCAGATCAGCCTTGCTTGTACATTTTAAAACCCATGCCAGCCAAGAGCTTCTCCTTACTTTTCTTTTCTAGTCTGCTTTGAGAGAAATTCAGCTCATTCCATCTTGATCAGATTTTCAACAGATTAATAAATAAGCATTTGATTATGTTGACATGTAGTACAATTTGTCTTTGTTGATATTCTTTGTGGCATACTTAAATATTATTTAGATGAAGATACTTTCCAAGGAAATTACTCTCTGTAGGAGCCTGAAAGTGGCAAATTTATAAAAAAAAAACCCCAAAAAATAAATTGGAAGCTGTGCAGTATTTCATACGTATGAATAGCTGGAAGCAGTTGGTTATGGAATTTTAATGGCGAGATTATAACCCCTATTTCTACAAAGAGGCAAAGTTATTACAGTTTGAAGTATGTTGTAATTTTTAAAAAGTAATTGTACACGGATTCTCCTAAACCAATAATACATCTCAGACTGATTTCCTGCATTTAATACACACTATGATACAAAAAGTGGTGGGTCCTCAGCATGAGCCCTAAGAGCTAGGGAAAAAAGTTGCAACTAAATTGTGTTTATTCAGAAGACCATTTTTCCTTCTGTAAATCTGAAATGTAGATTTAATTGTTTGTTTCTTGTTCTGATTAGGAGTCCAAGAAAAAAAAGTGGGTATTCCCAGATACCCAGAATGAAAATAGGACATAGGAGTTGTAGAAATAGAGGTGTTCTCAGTCAGCTTCTCACAAAGTCTGGGACCTGGATAAATTGATTTTCTTTGTGGTTTTGTCTTTTATATGGCATAACCACACCGCTCTAAGGTCATCCTTTTGCCTGTCAGGTCTCACCATGATGGGACTCTGAAACTTCCAACTTTAGTGTGATATATCATCTCTACCTATATACTGATATCCCAATATACCTTTATGCTGATATACCTATATCTAGAAATGTATCTATATCCATAACTATCTGTATATAGCTATTAATTCTCAGCCACTACCAGAAGTTCTTATTAGCTCCTAATGACACATCCTTATATTTTGTACTATTTATTTTTTATTACTGCAATTCAGACTACAGTAGTGTTTTAGGCTACAAGGTCATCTTTTCCATTCTGAACCTTCCCTCAGGACAAAAGAGTGACTCTTAACACTCTGTCCCTATGGTAGCACCTTCTAAATAAATGTTTAAAAAAAGATAGAAAAAGTAGTTTTGATTTTTTTTTTTTAAGTTCTCACATAGTATCATAGATACTTCCTTGATTTTCCCCTTCTTTAGGGTGAAAATTTCATGGAAAATATTTTCTTCATTTCTGCTTGCAGATATGGATGTTAATTTTATTCAATGTTTTTGAAAAGCAAGGAAGCAAAGTTCTTATTTTGTACCAAGTATCTGAAGTCTAAAATCCAACAGAGGAGAAAATATGAAAGAAATGAGCAAGTCACCAGATGTGATTTAATTCATATTTATGAATTAAAGCACAACAGGCAAGTCACTGAGGTACCAAAAGTGGATCTTTTCAGTTCCAATTTTCTTTCATCTTCCAAATATTGTAACTTTGGGAATGTTGTCAGTAACCACTGGTCTGCTGCATCCAGCCCCTGGATACTTTCCAGGGCTGCCTCTGCCTCCTCTTTTACCATCTCATGGGTTTTACACTCACTCTCAGCTAAAAAAAAACTTGCTGAGTCTTGGTTAATTCAGCACATGAAATACTCCAACAGGAGTTTTCTAATTCCTAGGTGTTTATAATTCCAAAGCTCCCATTAAAATCCCAGTCAATTCACAGGGATTTTCTGCTCTTCATCCTGTGCTCTTGGACCCCAGCACACATCTGTTTTGGGGAGAACCTGGCTCAAACAACAGCCCAGTTACTCCTCTTCATGAATGCAAATATGGAATTATTCTTCCTGGTTTTTCTGGTTGCTATAGAAATCAATGGCAAAAGGGAGAATGGTTTTGGGTAGAGCAGTGCAAGAAAAAAATATAATAAATTGAGGGAGGTAAATTTAGTTGGCATGAAGCAACACTAACAGGTTGGGCCTAAGTCCTTTTTTTTTTTCTTCTGTAGAAATGGAATTTACAATGAGGAAGATCAAGTACTTTTGCCAATAAAACAGAATGGAATTGAAGAGTAGAATTTATTTTTTTGCATACACATGGGTCACTGGTCAAATTCCCAGATGGATTTAAGGAAACATCACAATATTTCACATTGCCTTCTCTAATATAGTAGATTGGTTGGTACATAAGGTGCAGTGAAATTGTGCATTATGAGTACTGAACTCTGGTGTGGGCACTTTTTTACCTCTGAAAAAAAGAGTGCAGGTTGGTGTGATGAGTGTATGATCAAGTGCTGGGGCTGAATCCAGCATCAATGCCATGAATTCCAGCTCAGAAGGATTAAACTGCTCATGGCTGCTCTCATCCATACTCAGGCATAAAAGCAGGTTTAGAAGAACTAATGTTCAAGTTGTCCAATATTAATTGGACAATTAATATTCAAAAGCTCTTATATAATTTAATAACTGCTGCAGGTTCTAAAAGCTCTGAAAACAAGACCCTCTTTGTCTTTTTTTCCAAATTTGTACTGCTTCTAGAAAACTGCAGATACTCCCTCCATTCTACCTCAGTTTCCCTATCTGTAAAAGGGGGGGAGGGGGGAATCCTGTACTCTATATAAAAAGGGTTTTGAAAGTGGCTAAGGAACAGTTCACACAAAGCAAATGACTTTAAAAAAATACATATATAATAGATTTAATCCAAATGTATTAATCTTTTCCTTTTACATATATTTAGTGAGAAAATGTTTCAATCCAGAACAGTCAAACTCAGATAACTATACCAGAGCAGTTAAGAAATAACAGAGTAAAACGTGGGATGGAGAAATAACCAAACTGAGATAAGCTTTTAAACTGAGAGCTGCAGCAAGAACACAGCCCATTAATTATGATGATTATTTATATTTCACATTTCTACAGCACTATTCATTTGCAGCAAGCTTTTATAGCTATATATAGATACTGTTGAGTGTCTCCATAGTGAGAACCTTTTCTACAGCAACTCTTCCTGGAGGATGGTATTCCATTGATACAGGATGCTTATCTCAGAAGTTGGGCAAAACAATTTTATCTAAAGACTCCAGTCAATCCCAGTTTACAGAGAAACAGAAGTTAGTTATTACAAATGCACATGAAAGGCAGTCCTTCAGGAGTTTAAAAACAAATTAAAATCTTGTTTTCTTAGGGCAGTTATGGAGTTTCTGGCAACTTGAGAGAGAGTTTTCTTCCTGAGCATTTAAGCTGCAGGGTTTGCACAAGACAAAGTTTAAAACCAGAACAAGTTAAACTGAAATTTATAAAACTTAATTCTTTTTAATATAAGAATATCCTAAGATTGGCTGGATCAAAGGAAGCTAGAAATTTATCTGAGAGGAAATCACTGTCATAAATAAAGCAGAAATCTTTTTACCCTGCTCTCACTATGAAGCCACTCTTCAAGTAAGATTAAATTGCTTTCAGCAATAAAGAGTAAAATCTTGCCCTATAATGAAACTCAATGTTAAAATTATATCCAATGAATATGGACTTACCTGTCATACAGATTTTTAGCGCTTTTTTTTCCTTTCTACAGAGTGCCAAAGGAAATTTTTGCTCCCCTGATTCAGCTGTGATGTGTTGCCAGTTGCAATAATTGAGGGATTGTTGGAAGCTTGTTCATAAATAAAATTAGAGATTCATTTGTGCAGGGGTGTAAAGGATCTTTGCCAATGTTGACCTAAATTTCTAAGGCTTTAACTTGTGTCATGGCAAGACTATACTGAATCCTAGAGAGAAACAAAATAGTAGTAATAATAACAAAAATTATTATAACAATAACAATAACTACTACTACAACATATTTATACAACAACAGCAATTCCAAAATTTATTCTCTCTCACTGTAAGCAATGTACAGGCTAAATGGACAAAACAAACTTGTAACAGGCATCAGTAAAACAGATTGTGCATTTGCAGCTGAGATTAGGACCTGGAGTAACTCCAGCTGAAGTAGAAGAGGAAAAGAGGAATGCTTTAACCATTATGCTCTTGTTGGTTTTCGAAAAAAAACCAAAAAAGCAAAAAAAAAAAAAAAAAAAAAGAACTTTGAAGTCCTTTCTGCAGGACAGCATGGTTTCAACAAAGACAACAAAGACTGACAGAGTTCCAGGTCTCCAGTTTCTGCCCTCCCTCTGAAGATAATGGAAAATACAAAGGTTTCAAAACTTAAAACTCAGTATCTTCAGGTTTTGGACCAGTAGTAATGGGAGTGACTGTCTGCTCTTGCAAAGAGGCAGATCCACCCTGGCTCCCTGGCTGGTCTCTGGGCAGGGATAGAAGGAGCCCTGTCTCCTCTGGGCCACATCTGGCAGTGCACAGATGTTCCCCTCATTAGCAGAGGTGGTGGGTGAGAGGGGAGAGAGCCATTGATGGCCATTGGCACCAGCCTGAATGAAAAGATAAACAGGAAAGAGCAGAACACTGGGCAACTATTTCTCTGCATTCCTCCAACAATGAATGGTTCTGTGTGTATCTATGACAACGCTACAGGGATGGAGATGATTCCAGTGCTCACAGGATGTGTGAGTACAAACCTGCAGACAGAACAAGAGCAGTGGAAGCAGGAAAATTAATTAGCTGAAACTAAGCAAAGGAGGCTAGAAATATTCAGAAACAGAAGCAAAAATGAAAGCAAAATAATTTGCAAGAATTCGGTGTAGAACATAAGGGAACAGCATCAAGTGTAAACTTAGGGAATGATAAAGAACCCAGAATTCTCTTTAAAAAGAATTGTCTGAAAAGAAAGAGCTGCTTGTATTTTATTATGTTTACAGTAAACTAGTGATTAAAAAAAACACTTAGTTTGGAGTTTTTTCCTAAAATTTTACTGGTTTTTTTGTTTGTTTTTGTGTTGGTGTTTTTTGTTGTTGTTTTTGGTTTTTTGTGGGTTTTTTTTGTTTTTGTTTTTGTTTTTTGGGTTTTTTTTGGGTTTTTTTGGGTTTTTTTTGTTTTGGGTTTTTTTTAGCTAAAATGTAAGTTTTTTACAAACTGAAAACCTGATTTAAATGCAGTGGAAAAATAAAAGAAAGAGAAAATTAAAGGCACCTAGAGTTGCCAAATGCATCAATAGTAACATCAGGAAACTTCTGATGGACTATAAATTATTTTAATAATGTGGTTTCCTACTAATATCTGTCTTGTGATTGACTGCTTTTCTGTTTTTGTATTTAATAAGCCTTTCTAATAGATCAGGAACTCAAAAAAAAAAAAAATCCCCTATGCAGAAATCCCCTTTCAAACAAAGTCTAAGTTCTTTTACTGATTCTGAAAAATATGAAAAACTCTTACTGAGCCTAGCTCTTTCCTCCAGGTTTTGTAGGAGCTTTGTTTTTTTTTTTTTTTTCCTATATGGCAGAATAGCTCAAATGTTATGGTTGTCCAAGCTGGCAGATTTATTGTATTTTTAAACCTTGCTTGTATTTTGCTTACTTATTTAAACTTCCAAACAGGAATTTTGAAAGGAGGGATAAATGCTTGTGGACTTGTGCACACTCAGTGCTGTGGTTTGATTTACAAGGTGTTCTTTGGTTAAAGGTTGGACTTGATGATCTTGGAGCAACGTTAATGATTCTGTGATCCTATTCCTCTATGAATTAGGACCCAAAGGCCAGGCAGGGTATTCCAGGGTTCTCACAAGGTATGGGAAGCTTTACTACAAGATGGTTGTATCCATTCCCAAACCAAAAATAAATTCTGAAGAGAACTGAAGTGTTGCATCTACTCAGGTGAATGCTTCTCCAGACTCTACTGAACATAGTAACTCGATTTTTGCTTAATGTAGTGGAAACCTAGAAACTCTTGTCATGTTTAGCCACTGAAATTTAACTGATTAGAGACTGGAGCCAAATCTCACACATTGTTTCTATTGAAAGCAGAAGTAGGTATGACCCAAGAAATGAAAAAAAATGGGGAATTAAAACCCTCTAAGACTTTGCCACCCTAGTGGCAAATAAAAAAAATTTTAAAACCAAGAACCTTATTAACTTCTGTGAGATTATGCACCCATTTAAATTATACTATGTGTTTAAATGTCTAGCAAAAGCAGGTTTTTCCAGTGAAAGGAAAAAAAAAAAAGGAAAAAAAGAATCCAAAGTGATCTCCACAAAGTGAATGCTTAAAAAACAAAGACCTAAAGTACTTTTAAATTTTATTTTAGTCTTGGGCACCTACATTCTCATAACATTCTCATAATCTTTAATCTTTTTCTCTTTTTTTTTTTGCCTTTAACAATGTGTCCATTGTTGTTAATCATGCTGCTTTCAGAAATTAAAAAACTTCCTAATTAATTAGCACTTCAGATAGATGTATTACATGTAGTTGTGTATTTGGAGCTTTGGAGTTTTAAAAAAGTCTCATTAAAGTTAACATCCAAGTTGGCTCTATTGAATTCATACAAGGAAAAGGTGTTTTAGTTTTAGATATTTTACAGGTGTCCCATACTTTTCCAAGGTGCAGAATTCCACATGTCTTTTAGGAAACAAAGTAATTTACTTCAAGGAGATGGTCCCTTTTATGGCCTAGGATCAGCTGATAAACCATATCTATCGGAGAAAGATCAATATTTCATTTATTATCCTGCAAAACACAGGCTTAATCTCTAGTACCATGACTTAATCTGTTTCTTGGGCTAGTTATAGTGCTGTTAAACCAGCAACTAATTATTGTAAGATGAATGGGAATTTGGAAAAGTTTGCAATCTGATTGGTATTGTGTTGCAAAACTATTTCTTTAAAACACACTTTATCAAATGCACAGTCAGGTAAATGCTTTTGAAATAAAGCTGGGAATCCATAAATGAAAAAAAAAAAAAAAAAAAGTGCCAAGTATCTTGGTGCTTTTGGCCTTCTCACTTGTTTGAATATATATATTTTAGTGTAAAAACTTCCTCTGCTCCTGGAGAGTGGAATCAGGACCTAAATTGTCTTTATAGGCAATTGCTAGATTTGCCTTTCTAGATTGCCTGTCTTGGGACTCAGGTAATCCCAATCAGTGTTTAAATGCCTGAGTTCCAGTTCCAGGCTGCTGCATTACACCCAGACCTCTCTCATCAAATACTCTTTTTGTTTTATTGCTCAGATAATTAGAATTGCCTTATCCATTTATTCCCCATATGAATTAATCAGTATTTCGAAAATTACCAAGGCCCTGATAATTCTTAAAGTAAGCCATACTTGCATCTTTATGCATTATTGAAACCATCTATAATTGATCTCAATCAATTTCTATTATTTTAAAAAAAATCTAGATAGAAAATAATATCTTCTAGAAATGTGCACTGGTAAAAGAAGTGTTCCAGTGTGGGCAAGAGCATCTTTCCACCTTTCCCATGCATGAAAAACACATGAGAACTTTGTAACATCTTTATACTGGATATCCAATTATCATGCAATTTCAGTTTCTGTTGGTTCTCAGCATTTCATAGAAAAACAATTTATTTTTGACAAGAAAGGACCAGAGTTATATTTGCACTTACAAACTCTGTTTCACCTGTTCATTTCTTGTCACTTTGCTCTGGTAACCAGCTTTGTCTTTATGCATGGCCGTATAAATCCATGAGAATGGCACTTTTGATCAGCAGTTTTTCAAGATGCTGCACTACCTCCTTTTAGACCATCAAGGGTTCAACCATTGAAGAGTTTCATTCCCTGTCTGGGATAAATTATTGGGGTGCAATCTGCAGTTCCAAGTCAAAGCTATCATTTGAATCAATATCTGCATTAAAGTGCTATTGTCACCCCCTACTAACAGCTCTGTGCTTACTGGTCAGACCTCCTGCTTGAATTTATTATTTTTGCAGCTCAAAACAGGTGTTTTTTTTTTTTTTTTTTTTTTTCTTCCCTGAAAGCCGTGGGACACTGTACTGAAAAAAAATCTTGAATATTGATTTAGAAAGAGTATGTATTAGCTTTTTCTTTCTGTCACTGTGTTGTCTCAACACCTGTGAAAATTGCTTCTAATAACAGTGTACTTAAATCTTTGAAAAACAGGGGTTTGGAGATAGGTTGTTTTTTTCATTTCAAAAATGTTTTTCTTGCAAGCCCAGTAATGATAGAAAGATGCATTTTTTAAATGGGTAATACTGGTTGTTTACATTACAGAAGTGTTTGTCCTTCAAAAATAAATGAGACCCTTTATGCAGGGTACAGGCTACAGAAAAAAAAAAAGTCTTCATTTCATATTAGAACTCAGTTCATTTTCTTCTATTTTTAATGTTAGTCCTGATCTATTTTTATTAGTAGTAGTAGGAATATGAGTCTTGAAATAGTCTATTAGAAATAAAACATTTCTGAGAGGCAATTAGGAATTAATGTTGACAGGGCTTTAAACTGAGAAATTATTAGCAGCTTTCAGGAAAATTATCTGAAGGGAAAAGACAATTAAGATTTGAGTTTCTCCTCTACCAAAATATTAAAAATCAAAGCAGCAAAAATACATAAAAGGACTTTGTGTCTGCAAGCTTGTAACAGTGTGGGTTTTTCATGAGCTGAAAGGGGATTTATTGGTGTGTGATAAGTTGCCCAAAGACGTGTCATTTTTTATATAGATTCTTTCACAGTGTAAGCCTGTCTTTGTGTTGTCACTTAAATGCTAAGCAGTAAATGTAGCAGTTTAAATTGGCATTACTAACATTTATTTCTAAAGCTAGATGCCAAATGAACTCAATTTTTGCTTCTACCTGTCTGTTTTTTCAGACACATTTTCACTGATGGCAGAATAATAGGAATCAAAAGGGATAAGAAAATGAAAAGTAAAGAGAAATCAAGTACTTATGCCAATCAATCACTAACTGCATAAATTAGAGACAAATATAAATCTTCTCTTCCCAGAGATGCTGGTTTAACTCATAATATATAAATCAAATTCAAAGGCTGTATAATAAAAATTGCCTTTTATACTTAAAATACAAATTGGCTGTTACTCATTTACTTAGGTTACTCTTCCTTGAAGTTGCATGTGTAATCTCAATAAGCTCTGTATTTTATAAAAATGTCTGAAGAGACAGAAATATTCCATTTTTATGGGTCTGAGGTCTGTAGTGACATGGAAAGGCTCTTTTCCCTCTAGATAGGTTTTCTAGTAGAACAGTGTTCAGGGGCAGGAGACAGGGAAATAAGTAGAAGTGTGAATACATAACACTGCAAGAATAAACCTTAGGAACATGGAAAAGGAAAAGGAAAAAAAGGAAAAGGAAAAGGAAAAGGAAAAGGAAAAGGAAAAGGAAAAGGAAAAGGAAAAGGAAAAGGAAAAGGACCCACAGC
>VZRH01001029.1:538369-572214 GCA_013397555.1 Urocynchramus pylzowi | reverse complement strand
ACTGCCCCGGCCCATCCTCCACTGTTCCTGCCCGTCCCTCACTGCCCCTGCCCATCCTCCACTGCCCCGGCCCATCCTCCACTGCCTCTGCCCATCCCTCACTGCCCCGGCCCATCCTTCACTGTTCCTGCCCATCCCTCACTGCCCCTGCCCATCCCTCACTGCTCCTGCCCATCCTCCACCGCTCCCTGCCCATCCCCCAGAGGTCCTGGTCATCTTTCCCTGATCCTGCCCTTCTTTCCCTGATCCTGCCCATCTTTCCCTGACCCTGCTGAGCACTGAGTGCAGTTCCTGGCACGGCACAGGACCCACCCAAACCAGGCTGCCCAGCAATGCCCACCCCTCACCTGCCCCGCCGTTCCTGTCAGCCAGCACCAGAAAGTGTTTGAGATACCAAACCCCCATCTCCTCCTTGTGTACCTACCAGTTTGTTCCTCTTTGGGCTTTATTGACATTTTTATTGGTTTAATCATTTGCTTCTGGAGCAGAGAGAAGGCCTGGGACTGTGGGCTTGAGACAACACTCCCATATTCCTGAGGAGCTGGAGCATCTTGTATAGCAAAAATGGCTTCACCTTGTGCTGGATCACCTTGAGGGCACTGATGTGAATTTTGAGCAGGCTGGCATTTTTGATCACAGCTGCAAAACCAAGAGAGATTCCAGGCCAAGCTAGGTCCAAAGGTATCCATTAAAATATATCCAAAGGGTTTAAGGAATACTTCACTGAACAAGTGCTTTTCTTGTGGCTTCTGGCCCAGGGTCTGAGTTAGCAAACTTCTGCTGTGATAACTCAAGAGAGAGCTGCTTCTGAACAGCATTTATATAATTATAAATACAACGAACCTATTAAACATGAACAGCAAAGAATCCCAGAGAGTTTGTTTCCCCAAAATATATGTGTACATAACTACATTTATGGATGCTCTGCTGCAGCCCTGGCTACAGATCACTGCACCACTTTGACAAACACTGAATGTGTCAACAGGCCAAATCAAGAGATGTATGATAGATACAGTTTAGGTAATAAAATGTAATAATGGTTATATATAATTTTTCATTTAAACTACTGTTTTCTTTAATGCTCAGGAAAGCTATCTTCATTATTCATACAAATACTCAAAGGCTGTACCTGCCCCCCCGTAAGAAAAAAAAACCTAACCCAATCATCAAAAGAAAATTTACTATTCCATATTAATTTTCTGAAAAATATATTTAAAAGTTGTTAAAGTTGTTATTCTTTTTTATATTTGATTAAGGAAGGAAGCTTTCACATTCCCGCTGAGCCATTTGCACTTTTGGTCCAGTCCCAGGGTCCAGCACAGACTCTCTTTTTCCAACAGATGTAAGTTTGGTTTAAAGGCTCCGTTTTGCTTTCTAGCTGCTCCTTGTCTCTGCTTGCTGATTAAAGCCATTAGTCTGGTGTACCCAGGTGAAGCTGTGGCTGCTCAGAGGCCACAGCAACTTCTTCCTGTTGATAAAAAGGTGCTGTAAGGGACAACTGGGACTCTATGGAGCTTAAATTTTCTTCTAAAGCAGTGCCTCTATCCAGCTCTCCTTCCTCCAGGCTGAGCTCAAAGGTTCAATTTACACTCTGGGAATGGATCAATAAAGCAATTACATGCAACATAAGTAGGTTGGGACTTCACAATAAGTAGGGCTGCAAACACAAAAGAAAGCTCTGATAATTAAAAGGGACAAGGAACCCAAAACTCAGCGGCACACTGCCAAGAGTGTTTGAAATGGTTTGAATGTTTTAATGTAACAGCATACTGCTGAAAGCTGGAGGTCATGTCCTGGGAGCCCTGGAATGTGCCTGAAGCCTTCCCTTTCATTTCTAAGCAGAGAACAAAATTTTTTAGACTGTTTTTCTATTTCCTAGAGGGGCATCCCAGATCAGCATGTTTGAGAAGCTTTAGGTTTGTTATTTATTTGATTCAGGATTAAAGTTATCAACTTCAAGTAGTTGTGACTTAGGGTCCAGGGGATTGCTTGCCTATTGTAATTGTATCAGTTAAGCATTCTATTAATATGTTGGAATTTCATGTATGAAAATGCACATTCATGGCTATAACTCATCCCTGGAATATAACAGTGTATTACTTAGCTTAGTCCTAGCAGTTATATTTTACAGAGGAGGACGTTAGTCACCGCTGCCATCCCACTGGTCCTGGTCTGAGGCAAACACCCAAAGGGCAGAACCAAAGCATTCCTAATGGCACTGCTACAGCGGAGCCACTTGAAATGTAGGTGATGTTAAATCTCCTAGCTGGTCTGCAAGTTCCAAGAACAAACTGCCATGAAAAGCATCATTTAAGATAAGCAAAACTGTGGATCGATATCTTCTTAGTTGAAAAAAGCTCTTAAACTAATAAGACCTAGAAACAAAAGGAGAAAATAAACGAAAGACCCACTGCATGCAGTCACCTCCAGAGGCACAGCAAACCAAGCCACCTATATTTGCCTTGAAGTCCAAGTGTAATCCAGAGGCGTGTGTTCCTTGCGCTGCTTCTCCTGATAAAGCAGGGCTCGGATCCAGCGGCTCCGCGCCTCCTCCTCTCCCGGGCNACCATCGCCATCGCCATCATCATCGTCACCATCCGCAGGAGCGGCAGCGGGGATCGAGCCCCTCCCCGGCCCGCCGGGGCCCCGGGGCAGCCCCGCCGAGCGCAGCGCAGCCCGAACGCCGCTGGGATCCCCCAGGACACCACAAGGGCTGGGGCTGGCCCAGCCGCCGCGGGCACGGCCCGGGACAGCGGGGATGCTCCGGCCTCTGGAGCGAGGGGAGCGCGGCCCGCAGGGACAGCCAGCACACGGGTTTGCTCCAGAAAGCGACGGGATGCGCTCCCAGCCCCCAGGGCCCCGAGGAAATCCAGACCAAAGAACCTTTACCCTTACAGGAAACAGAAGGTAATTTATAATTGATCTACCAATGGTGAAGGCATCTTCTTGGAGTTTTTTTGGTTCGCTTTTTTTTTTTTTTTTTTTTTTTTTTTATACAGCAGGCATGTTACCCTTACACTTTCTGCAAAATTAATTTGATTACTGCAGAAACTTATCTGCAAAACGGCTATGTCAAAGGAGCAGGGCTCACGGCTCACTCTCCTGCTGCAAGGACTACCTCCTGCTTTTTATTGCTGTACCCAAGCTACGAGACCCAAGTACTACCTCCTGCTTTGAAATTCACAATTCACACCCATCTGACCTCAGTATTACCACTGGACTTGGAAAGCAACACAGACCGAGCAGGGAGTTTCTGTGCCTGACCTCATTCCCAACAGTGGAGTGCCCACCATCAAAGAGCCACCCCACCCTTACCCAGTGCTGGAGTACAAATGACTGCATTAGAGCTAAATTTCAGAGCTAAATTGTTTGGAGAGTTCCACATAGAAGGACACAGAGAAATGAGTTAAATGGGCTTAACTGAGATCATTAGTTTGCTTTCACAAGGATTGACCTGGGGAAGAAAGCATTTTCCAAGTGAGAACAATCAAGTTTTCCGGCTGAACGAATAACCAGAGGAAGCAAGTACATTGGGTCTCTACTTCTATGTTTAGCACCATTTAGAAAAAGCAAATGCAATACAGAGTTCACAGATGTGTACAATGCTAAGCATAAATACAGGTTTGGGTATTGAGAGTTCCAGGGCCAGCACCCCGAGCAGAGGTGGCACAAGTTACAGGAGTGACACGGAACAACAA
Source organism: Urocynchramus pylzowi (assembly GCA_013397555.1). Classification (NCBI taxonomy): domain Eukaryota; kingdom Metazoa; phylum Chordata; class Aves; order Passeriformes; family Fringillidae; genus Urocynchramus; species Urocynchramus pylzowi. The sequence goes on along the minus strand of VZRH01001029.1, from coordinate 568,516 downwards.
GGAACAAAACCGCAGCAGAGGCGACACACTAACAGGCCTCCAGGTGAGCACAACTCCAATCTCTAACAGTTACATAAACTTTAAAAGAATACATATCAGACTCCTTGGAAAACCACACCCTTGAAGCTGTAACAAATATTCTCCTCTGGCTTTTCCAAAGTACAAACACGAGACAACTACGGATAGTAAACAGATGTACCACATCTTACCTTTCTGCAAACAAGCTGTACATCACCTGTGGCTGCACTACATGAACAAAAACGGTCAGTCACACAGGAAAAATGGACAGAGCATCCCCATCAACAACAAAATGTTAGTGATTGCTCACACCTTTGGGAGACCCGTTGCATAATTTATCCAGGCACACAGAGCCATTTTTACAGTGACACCTTGATAGCTCTAAAATATGCATAACAAGTTCTTGTAAAGGCTCACATTATACATTTAAATTACAGCATTTTAGCAGTTTGCTGGAACAGACTATTTTTTTAAGCTCAAAATTTGTTTTTCATAACCTCACATCATCCCCTTTCCTATAATTTAAAAATTAAAATATTTAAAAAATTTTTTTAAACATTTTTTTTCTAAATAATGAGGACCTGAAATTCACTGTCATGGATGAAACTGCATCTTCATGACTTCACCGCATTTTTTCAACTTATAGTTCCAAGGTTGACCAGCAGTGTTTTGAAATGCTTGAAACTTTGATACAAGTTTACAATACAAAGCAGCTCACTATTAGCATTTATTTTGTGCAGAGCATACACCAGAAAATTATTAAAAAAATCAGAAATCATTTAAGAACTATTGGATGAGAATAGGGTTACAAGCAAAATTATTTAAGGGAAGAAAACAGGTAAACAAATTACTGAATTAAACAAGAGGGAAGAAGATCCATACCAGTGGATCAATGATAGGTCATTAACGTTTCAATTAAGAGCAAAACATCTGTGTTAGTTTAATGCTGATGAACTTCACAAACCAAACCAGACAACGCAGAAGCCAGAAGACTGAGGCCCCTCTGAGAATTAGTTAAGCAGGAATTCAGGCAAATAAAAGATAATACAAGTGGAAATCCATGTTCAGCCAGGACATCATGAGCTGCACCTGCAACTGCAGAGACCATGGAACATAAATAACCACGTTGAATTAATAATCAGGGTTCTCATTAACAGCGGAATACTGGCAAAAAGCAAAGCAAATGCAAAGACAAGTCACAAAATTACTTCAGGAGTCGGAAAAGCAACGATCAGAAAAACAATTTATAGGGAAAAGGTTAGAAATATCAGTTTGTTAAAGGGTAGCTGCAGAGGGTCATGAGAAGAAACACTGCAGGCTGAGGTTTCAGAGCAACACAAAGTTCATTGTGGGTACCAAAAAACCAGAACTAATCAGGTAAAAATCCTCAAGTCACTATATAGACAGGCTGACCCTTTCAACATTACCTTAAATACCTGTACCACATACAGCAGCTTGGTTTCCACAGGGCTACAGTCCCAGGAAGAACACATGTAAGAATGGAAGGAAACCACTGTGGATTTATGAAGGTACAACAAATATATATAAAATCAGACAAGTATCTGAATATTTATTTAAAATACAGGAGGGAAGTGCTGAGCTTGAGGTGGCAATTAGGCAAAACCTGACAATTTTGGCTGGCAAAGTCACAAACAGAACTGCTGGGGGCCCTGCTGCTTGGGACAGTTAAAAGTCCTAGACAACACTGATGCCACTGATGCCCAGATCCAGAGTCTAAGGATCCAGGTGAGGTGGACCAGGATGCATGTCCTCATTTCACTGGAAGTGAAAATACAAGTTTTTCCCCTTTTGCAGTAATAGGGCCAAGGCAATAATCAAAGACAATGCACACTTGCAGCAATGAAAATTAACTGCAGGCCTGTTATAGGAATTTATAACAACTATGTTCAAATATTTCTTCCAGGCAATGAATCATGATTTTTCATTACTTAGAACCAGCTGAACACCATTTAAACGTAACCTCTTGCACATTTGATTTACATACCCAGCTTACTCTATCAAGTAATATTTTTACACTTTCCTCATGTATGAAAATTATGCACCAAATAAGATTCCAAACTTGAGCAAGCTCTAATCCATGCATCCTTTATTCCATTACAATCACTGTGTTGCTCTCTAGCAACAGGACACAAACTGCAATCAATCGCAATCAATTTATACAACAATCTGAGGCTTACAGTACATTTAAGGCCTTTAAATTTGGAAAAATTAGACCTATCCTAGCAGTGTAACAATTTTTAAGTGTTTTGCATTTCTGATGCATAATCTGTGCGATTCCAGTGTCAAAGAATCAAATTACTTCTAAACTAAAAAGATCAGCTCAATGAAAATTTAGTTACATAATTCATCAAAACATAAATGTGTAAATTCTATTTTTTTCTTTTTTTTTGTCCTGGAAACTTTATAAAACTTTAATAGCAAAATAATATAGGGATAAAAACATATTTTAACAAAATGTATTCAATCATATACAAACCAGAATTTTGCAGTTTATTGTAACTAGACTTAAATTAAAACTACCAATTAAGAATCTATGCACAATGTAAATTCAAATATGTACAGTACTTTTAAAAAGTCTACAGGAATGCTTTACAGAAGGAAATGTCTGTTATGGCTATTATTCAGACAATCTGAATATTAAAATGAGTTTTCTAGTAGTAAATTTACACATTTATTTTTAAACAAAAGCAGTTTTGTCCCTAGATCCTTTAAGAATATTCCAGTTATGTTTATACAACTAATGGAGAGGTCGTTACAGAGTTTAGCCCCATATAGTAGTTTGTTTATTTTCAGGTAAAAGTATATTTAAATAATTTACTTGGGAAGATCAGTAAGTTAACAAAAGAACACTAGAAGAGAGGAGGGGGAACTTCATCACAATAACTTTCCAGTTACAATACCACAGCTAGAAACTTCACAGAGAAAGTACTCCCTTAGATTGAACCCATGATTGTTCAGAACAAGCTGTAGCTCATAACAGTTGTGTTCTCCACTCCGAGAACACAATGGGGAAAAAGTCTTTGTAGGACAGAATTATAAATGATCTGAAGTGAGACAGAGAAAACTGATCTTCAATTAATACAGCACTAGGTAAAAAGTGTCCCCATAAGCAGCTAGGATTCCCACTTCCTTCAGGGCAATGAAGCTAAAAATTGTTGGAATTACAGTAGTTGACCATATTTGTGTGCATTAGTAGAATCATTTCCAGATAGAAAAGACAAATTTCATCAGATGTTTGATTAGAACACCCTCAAGACAGGGTATTTCTTCATAGTATAAAGCTATTACAGCTATCCAGTTAAAGCATGTGCAAAACCAGGTAATTTCTTCCGTTCACAGTAACTGAGGTAAAATCAGGTAGGCTTCTTCAGGAGTTGGGAAGTTCATGAGATATGAACTGTTTTAGTCTCTCTAAGTACTGTGCATAAAGCTCTATGTCATTATGCCCAGCCCCTTCCACCCAGAGGGGCTCTACTGCTCGTGGACATCGCTCGTACATGGCCAGGCCATGGGAGAAATCGATCACCTCGTCTTCGGTACCGTGGATGACCAGCACAGGAGAGGTCACTTTAGAGATCTTGTCAATGCTGGGGGAAGGAAAAGAAAGACACAGCTCAGTTTGGGGCTTTCAGTTTCATATCATTAGAGAAAGCAAGCTTAACTGTCGACACACACAACCCAGTTAGCACGGCGTGTTTGTAAATGGCTGCAGACCAGTTGGGCACAAGTGAAATGGGACAAGGCTCATTCCCAAAACACACGTGTGAAAAAGGAGCTGCACCGCCGTCACCACCATCCCACCAGTGCTAACAACAACAAGTTTGAGTGGGCAGCATGCAAATAAAGTTTGGCACCCAAAAATCCCCCACCAAAAGAGCTGCTGTATCTATCACACAAAGCACTGTGAGGCAAGTAAGATTCCATGGGACATTCTGCAAGCATGGACTCTTCTCACATGACACATTATCACCTTCCAATTTAACAGCTTAGAAACTAATTGACTACATTCCAGTCATAAGATTTCATTAACAACAAAACCAAAAAATCTTTGGCTCATAGAGCTTGAATCTGTCTTTGAATCCTCAAATTAGGCAGATTCAGCTAAAGGAAAACAATCTGTTCCATTGATTAAGTTCAAACAATGAAATAGAAAACTGTGGGAGAAAAGCATTACACAGGGATATTTAACTACAAACCATGGAAATCATACAGGATTTTCCTTTCTGTAACCAGCCTCTTTGCCAGCTGTGACTGCAAAGTGGCTTTAGAGTAATATTTTTCATTTTTTCCAGCTACCTTTAGCAGACCAATATAGCTTGAGACTACCTGTCACAGGAAAATGGGTTCTAAGAGAAGGGAAGAGTGACAAAGGCACTTTCCCACTGAAGAGGTCAGGCCAGAAAACCCCAATTATGAAGCATCCTGGTAGCACATGAACTTGCAAGCAGTGAACAGCAGCTTTCTCTGACTCCTCTCACGCAGGCCCTAGCTTTTATTTCCAGCCAGCAATTTCATGCTGGTAATTACCAATGATTCCAAATCTGTGTAGAGACACCATGTGCTAATGAACTCTCAGCTTCCTACCTGCTCCACTTCCATCAACAAATGGAGGAATGTGGAGAAATGAGTGCTGGCACTACTCAATTTTATGAAAGGATAAATCTATTTCTTTATGGTAGCTAATAAAAGGTGTTTGGATTTTCCTGCTACTGAAGAACGAGAAGGCATGCAATTTTGGCATGACCATTGATTTTAAAAAATTATCAAGACTGCTTAAAATTATTTAAAAAAATAGAAATGTCAGCATACCTTGACTTAAAAACAGGCTTTAAGAGTTTTATGAAAATATAAAGTTAACTAAAAAGATGCAAACTGAAGTACTAAGCCTCACACTTACAAACTTCAGCATTTAGTATTCTAGAGAACTGCCATTGGCATTCCAGTGAACAGCTGAGTGTAAACACATTTCTGTCTCTGTCTCTATACCTCTCAAAACCCCCTCAGGTTTCATGCCATTTAAGGTACTACTTAAAATTAAAATGCAGCATTATTTCACTTTTCCTGTGTGGAACTTGAGCTGTGTGCAACTACGCTGAATTAAAAAAAAATCCCAACATAAAAGAGGCATCACAATAATGCAGATTTTGTTTTTCCCCATAATTTTCATCCCAAAATTAGTATCATAACCAAATGTAAATACTTTATAATCAATATGCTGCATAAACTGAATTTTTAAGCCCATGAAAGTTCTGGAGTAATAGATCTATCAGCTACATACAGCTACAGAGATGTTTATGCGTAATTTTTGTGGCTAGACACTAAATTCTCATTTATTGTAGGAAACCCCTTTCACTTCAGTATTCATAATGAAACAATTTTTTTTCACATATATTCACAGACCATTAAGCCAGATAATATTTATATTTTGCAGAAAATTGGAAGGTGTCCCATTGCCAAGTCAGCGACTCATAAAGCAGTATTTAAACTGCACATTAGCCCTACTCAGTATTCTCAGCCACACAGCTCTGCAGCTAGAAAAATCTACAGAGACCAAATTCTCATGGAGTCCCAACATAAAATGCACATAATAGCAACTCACTGTAGGTGCACACAGAACTATTTTGTTTCCCACTGTGAAGACAGACAGTTGAGCTGCACACATTCATAAAGAGCACTGCTGTTTATTTTCACTGCTCCCAGTACCAGGGAAGTCAGACTGACAGCAATGATCAGCTCAGTAGGTCAAGAACAAAATGCTCAAGTGCTACAGCACATCTGCTTTCACTGTTCCCCTTCCCACTTTTCTTTTTAAAACTGTTATTTGATTTGGCGTGTAACAGCTAATCACTGTTACTTCTGTAATCAGAGCTATGTTTAAGGCTTTGTTTTTTCCTCTCTTGCAGAAACATTTGTAAATACTGGATTTCAGGTTTGAGGATGATGAATGAGCTGGAGTATAAGTGCTTCAAATTCAGTCTGCACCTCCAGCAAGTTAATTAATTAACTAATAATATGTTTGAAAGTATTCTAAATATGGGGACTGTGAGAGCCACTATTACTTCATCACCATTCCTTCTAGCTGTTCTGGCATATGGATTTTTACCTACAGCCTCCCACAGCTGCTAATTTTAATCTGTTGTAACCAAAATAAAACAAAAATAAGAAATGCAATGAATATGCCTTACTATACTTACCACAAGCATGACTTTCTGAAGCAAAGCCAAGTTTTGACCAAGACTTCAGTGAGTGTCTGTTTTATCTTCTCCCTTCCATGGACCACTAAGTTTTTTACTTGTGCTTCCCCCTGCCCTGCTATAGAGAGACTGGCTTCCCATCTCATATTCTTCCATAACTTAAACTGGATCAAATGAGAAGTTCTAAAAGATTCCTAGAGTATTTGCTGCTCCCATGACCTCTACTATTCCCAAATAGTTGGGTACTCCAGGTCTGTTGCAATTGTTTTTCCTGTGAAAACTAGACTATAAAACCAAATGTTTTATTTTAAAACCAGTCGTATATAATTTTCTAGAGCTTCTTAAAACAGGCTTAATGTCTTCTAAAACATGGGACAGGGACTTTGTTTTGATCACAAAATCAGGATTGTACAAGATCCCCCCCCAGGGAGAAACAAATACAAGTCTCAGTATCTACTTACACCACCAGTCCCTTTTAAACACCTATAGAGCATGGTGAGCACAGAGCTGATACCCCTGCAGCAGTGATACATACCTTGGGAAAGCATCAAAGCAATAGGTTTTCCTGGTGTCAGGAAAAGCCACCCGTAACCCAGACATCAGGGGAGAATGGAGGATCACAGCTGCACACTCGTACCGAGAGGCCAGGTCTACTGTAGGGACAGTGCCAATGCTCTGACCATACAGGATAATGTTCTCAGGACTGACACCATACCTGCAAGAATATGAGAAAAGAAAGATCCCTTTAAAACAAAAAGGCCAAAACACAACACATTTCACATCCATCAAATACAGAAGAGAACACAATTCTAGTAGAAAATAATTTGTGTAAAACATGTCTTTTTGGCAGTCTGCACCATCTACAGTCCTGTGGTCACTGCTATGACAATGAAAAGCAAACCCTGCAGTTTAGGCTATAACCCATGTACACCTGGGAGGTTTCAATTTCCTTACAAAGCTGCTTGTAACGTGTATAGCAGGCCTGGAGAGTACTCGACTTTCAAGCAGCTAAATGATTTGGTATGTGCCAAAGAGAAAATTAAAATGACAGTAGAAGAAAGTTCTATTAATAATTAAAATTAAGAATAATCCAGTACTAATCGTCCAATTACAGGCTGTCAGGACTGCCTTGTTTCATGATGAAGTTTAACTAGACTGGATTGTAGCCTCTGTGAAACTGAAATTTTCTTAATATTTTTATATTGTTGAGCATAAGGGTGCTTTTGGCATCTACTGTTATATGAATAAGCAACTGTATAAAAATATCTCTCAGGAGTAAAATTTTATCCTCTTGGTAACCAAGCAGCAGCTGATGCTGGCAGTCTGTCACCACAGCCACAGCCTGATGTTTTTAAAGAGATGTTGTGCAGCATTTTTAGCAGATTTTTTTTTCTCCCTTAGTGTTAGATATGGTCCAGCACACAGCAGGGCCTGGCTGACTCGGTTAACAGGACCTAGGAACAAAGTCTTGGCATCACAGACTTCATTCCAGCTGCTGGGTGGGGAGGGCTGGAGGCATGCACCCCAAAGGCACCACATGCATCCAGCCCATCTACCAGCTGTTGCATCATATTAAAGACAGGCAGAAATGCATCAGCATCAGGGATATACAAGAAAACAGGACTGGAACGTGATCACCTACATGGCATTTCAGTGGGCATGCTTTGATATTAATGCTGATAGGCTTTGCAATGCCATCCTGAACTGTGGTATCACGATAAATGTGAATTTTCCTTTCTAAAAGGTTTACAATATAAGCAGAATGTGGAAACAGATGTTTGAATGAGAATCACAGAATAACAGGACAGCATAGGGTGGCAAGAGAATGCAACACATCCAATTGCCTTAGTATGGCAATTTTCTCCAACACTGATCAGCTTTAGTCTCACTCCTTTTGATGTTATTCTGTTTCTTAAAACATCTCATATTGTAAGGAGAGAAACTTGTTGTTGTGGCAATAGGTATTCTAAAGAAAAATCTGTTTCATAGTATGCCAGGTAAAGTCAGATACAGTCTATAGCATCGTTAAAAAAGCCCAGAGATACATCAAGTAGCCCTTCATCACTACAAATATTCAGTATCCAACTCTACAGAAAGGAAATGTGACAATCTGGACAAAATGAATAAGTGTAAAAGGGTATTAGGACAGTGAGTTAGTGCACTCTTAGTCTATCATTAGAGCAAATGTCTTTTCTGCTTTACATTCCTACTGACTGACAACTAAAAGAATCTCTGGGGCTGCTTTATTTAGGGACAGCTCCCCTTTTCAAGACAGAAGAGTTACTGTAACAGGTTTATCTTTTAGAGCCCTTTACCATCAGGTCATCACTCAGCAAGGGAGACATCGAGCTTACCGCAAACATCAGCACAAACAGCCACATGTAATATTTATTTATCCTGAGGCCAAAGGACACAGGACAACTCATGAGCGAAGGCCATGAATAATTGAGCTGTGCAAGGTCCTCAGAGCTGAGGCTTAGCTCTGTGATCCTCTGTGCTCTCACAAACACTGCCCAGTGGTGACTCAGCAAGCACCACTCAAGCCCAGGTACAAACCCACCTGGGGGCTTTATCTTTAAAACACAACATTCTTAAAGCAGAGGCTGGGTCCCTCCCTCACTCTCTGCAAACTTCCTTGTGTTAGATCCTTGCACAACAGGAGCAGTGATACAGAAAGTGAAAGAGAAGAGGGGAAGAGCAGACATGGGTAAGAAGGCGGCAATGAAAGGGAAACTCAGTGACACAGAAAAAGGGAAAGAATATGATAGAAAAAGGCAAAAGACACTCTGGAAAAAGAGGAATCCTGTTACAGTCTGCTCTCCAATTAAGGAAGAAAGTCTTTCCACCAGCTAAACAGCAGCCCCTAAAAATAACTTCCTTGAAACACAGAAGCTTTGGTCTCTGTGGAAACAGAGCTCCATCCGACGGAGCAGGAGAGCCAAGGAACATTTCTGGATATGCTTGGGCACTTCTCCTGTGGAGCCCATCACAGAGTTCTAAACAAGCAGGGCAACACAGCAACGTGGAAACCAGCCTTCAGCAAAGCCAAAGCAGGAAACAATTCAGTTACCATGGGCATATGCAAAACCCTGCTTTGACAAAGTGGGGAAAAAGAAAAGAAAAAAGGGCAGGCGTATTTTATTTTCCCAAAGGGAACTCCATTACTGAGAACTGCAGCTACTGCTGTATAAATGATGCAAGCATTTCTGCTCCCCCTTACCCATAAACACAGGTGGCAAAGTTCTCCAGCCTATTCCAGTCTCAATAACCCACAAGTACACGGTGTGGCTTACACACTCCATTTGTGTGTCTAGAAAAGCCCTCAGCAACCTTCACAAGCAGTAAGCTCCCCATACCTAGAGCTTCAAGCCAGGTCTAGCTAAGGCCCCAAAACACCCCACAGTCTATAATAACAGTAGTCCTGGGGGGTTTTTCCCCCCTGTGTTACTGTCTCAGTAAATACAAATGAGGTTTACCAGCAATTCTGGTCTCCCCATGCTAGCATGAACTACAAGCACTAAAGCTGGTTATTAAGAATCCACACCCCAGACTCTTCTACTTATTGCAGAGTAGTAAGAGACCTCAGTCATGCCAGCAGATCAGTGGGATACAGGAGACTGGGAATATTGCTGACAGAGAGCACAGCAAAGGAGGATGAGACACTACTTCTAGTTGCCCTGCTGGGCTGTATGGCTGTGGCTCAGGCCACGTCCCTCCTCAGCTTCCTCATACAACAGCGATGATGGCATTAACTGCCACGCAAAGTACCTCAGGCCTTCTGGATGACAGCATATGTGCAAACCATGGATTATCTCAAAGCATCTTTAATTATGAGCCTAAGATACTGAATTCCTGCTCCCCCCAGGGCTCAGCTTTGAGCCATAGAGCTGGAAAGTTTACCATTGCTATTTTTACTCTCTCCTTGCTCAGTGGAGAGTGCCAGTGGAATGCTGCTGTGGGGACTCCAGACATGTCACAGCTGAAGCTCTGCAATGTTCACAGCCAAAGCTGCCAGTCCTCAAAAGTGGCAAATACATATTCATTAATGAGGCCAGTCCTTTTTGCCAGGCTTACTGAATCCATGAAGTCAACCTCACCTTGTATTTTCAGTTTGAATTTTTATGAATTTTGCTGTCCCATTACCCCTTACCTGAACAGGAAAGCACAGAGAGCAGCCTGTACACAGCAACAGCAATAAATCAGTTTTCAGAAACTGTCTATGCAGAGTACTTTAATGGCACAAACCCCACTCCATAACGCTGTTGAGACTTAGTGTTTAACTGCTGCTAAACTAAGGCAGGGACTGATGGGCAAATTCTTCCTTACAACACCTAAAGTACATAAATTTATAAGGCCAGGAAAATGAGGTAACCAGCTTCTGCATTCTCACAAGAGGACTGAGTCTGAAACTGGACACTCCCTTCTCCAGCAAACACCAATTAAATAAAATCATTTTCAAGACACAAAGAAAATCCAGCATACATCAGGAATAACACAAATCATGCCCCAGTTTGGAGGAAATAATGACTTCTAGAGTAGCTTTACTAGAACGTGCATGTACTCAGCTCTTCATAACCTATTCAAGTCTGGTCCTTTCTGGTTGCACAAACCCATTTGTCACAAAATATTATTTATCATCTTTTCAAAATGCATTATCACTAAGTTTAATAATCCAGAGAAATTTAGATCACTTGTTAAGAACCACAGATAGGTATTTTCTAGCATCATTATACATTTCCATAAGATATCCCTATATATTTTCAGAAATAAGTAGCTATTTAATCCTGTATGAATCTAAAAATCTAATTTTGGGGGTAGAAAGAAAACCAAAAATCCTCAATTAAGTAAGTCACACAGCAGATTGCATATACTGAGTATGATTTTATGTTGTGTGACTTTTACATTAAAATAAATCAACACTAGCAACTTAGTCAATAATGATTATTGCAAGAAATTTACAACATCAGAACAAAACACTGCATTTTGCATTGTGCTTCAGCAAGTACCACTCCAGCATGTCAGCCACAATATCAGAGAAATTACAGCAGATTTTCAGTCTAAACGCCAACATGAAACTGAGAGGAAAGCATTAGATTAAGGATTTTTTGAGTTAACCGTAACAACTGTCAAAGAGAAAAATCAGATTTCGAGATTCACAGGAAACCCTGGCACACACAAAGTGTCCCTGTGCCAGTTTCTCCAGTCTCCTTGAATTCACACCAACACAGGTCTAAAATTCTTCACTGTTTTACTGACACTGACTCTTTAATTCATGAGGTTTTCCTCCTTCTCCAGCTTCTTCCTCTCCAGGCCTACAAGTGCTATGCAATTCAAGTTCAGGTATACCACACTCTATTTCACTTCACATTTTCATGGAGCTAAGAGCCAAAACCAGGCTTATGAAGCTGCAAAAGAGAGAGACCAATTTTTCTGGCCTATGTCCCAGCACACTGTCAACAGGAGCAGACAAGTAATTCCACAAATGTGTTCACTCTCAAAATAATTTAAATGGCTGACAGAGAAATTTAATCAAGGGCTCCACCACAGTTTTATATCACTATTATTTTTACTACCACACCAGAGAGTCATTTGATTATGCCATGGAGAAATCTCAGTGCTAACCAATATAAGCTGATAGTGGAATTACAGAATGAACCTATGACTCCTGAAAATGCCCTCTTACAGGCAGTTTTGTAAGTCATTAGCAAATTTCACACTCCTACAGGCTTGCTGGACTCTGTGACTGCAGCACTAATCCAGTGATGTACCAGCTCCTCTTTTCATATCAATAATAAATGGATCAAGTAGAAGCAACTTCTAAGCACTTCTGAGGATGACCATTTGCCCTGCAGTAACTTAATAATACCAAAGCATGAAATCACTGCAACTGGTTCTTGATTACTGCCCTGTGATAATCAGTGATCTGTTATCAAACACTGAGAACTGTGCTCACAGTTCAGCCAGGTCCTGACAAGGATATTGAGTATCACTGGGAGCTCAAGCATCCATGACAAAAGCAGGGATCTACACACTGCTGAGTAGTGAAGCCACTGCAAGTTTGCCCTGAACAGCCAGGGTAGGTAAAGGTAAATGGTATTTCATGGCATTCTCTAGTACAAACTGTAATGAGATTACATTTTACATTAACTGAATTATGCTAATCTGCATAATAACTGAGTGGCTTTGGGGTGACAGTTGGATAACTTGGTTTTTTTTAATCCAAATATTACTAGTTTGTCTACAAATTGTTCCATTTTAAAATACAGCCTTGAGTCACCTTTTGTTCGTCTGCCTCAAACAGAGGCTCCTGGAGCTGTCATGTTTCAAAGTGGGAAACACTTTCTCTGACTAAAGTAAAACTGCCCAGGACTCAGAGCAAGCCAAGTGCTCTTGGACAGTAAATCCACACCCCTCCTTTCCCCCCCCCACCCACAGCTTCACCATTACCAGGAAGTTCCTTTACCCCCAGGCAAAAAATAGGCAATCTGTGTTTGCAGATCTATTTTTGTTTTTAAGGAACTAAAAAGTAAAACCTCCTTTGTTTTCTCTTGTACTGAGGACTCAACTCAAAAGTTATGTTATAAAAAACTAAAAGTTATGTTATAAATAACTTTTCTCCACCACAATAACCCAGGATACTGATTTTGGTGTTTGGTTCATGATAGATTGCTCATTTGTCTACCACATGAACTAGCAGTTTTATGTATAAACAACAAAGACATTTGGAGCAGTTGCTTCTCCCTGACCGGGGGTTTGTTGGGTTTTTTTTTCCTTTTTTATTTGGTTTGTTGTTTGGTTTTTTATTTCCCTAGATAGCAGGGAAGCAGGAAATAGAGTTTTCATTAAATGTGCACTGAAATTTAAGCAGGAACTTGTGCCACAGGCATGCTGATGTAATAGAATAACTTAGCCCCTACAAGCATTAATTCTTTCATATTGAATGATTGCAAGAAGGCTACTGACAAGCAAAAAGGACTCTTGTAAAACATCCAAGAAAAACGAGCAATGATGTGGCTCAGGCTTCTGTTGAACTCCTACCTTCACCATTGCACTGCTTTATGACAAAAGGAGAATAACACTCCAAACTCAGTGCACACTCATGCAATGGGAGGGAGTGAGTACCTTCCTAAATTAATTCCTAAATAACCACCTCTAAACGTTGGGGGTTGTTTAATTTCATTTTTTTGTTTTCATTTCATTTGTTTCATTTTCATTTAATTAAGATGCTCTGTAGCAAATAAACCTGGAACACAGAAGACTGGAAACTTTTGCTGGCTACTGAGCACTATCTTTATGACCACAGCACAAATAATTCACAAATACTCAGTCGGCTACTTCTAGTATATACTCTACTGCAAGCAGTGTACAAAACCTACACAATCATTCTCTGAGGTACATTTAAGTAAACTGAGAGAGCAGAAAAACTTCAGCTATTTTCACAGAGCAGCTCAGTCTATAGTATCTTCTGAAGGAATCCATTCTCTTCACCCTCAGTGTCCATCTCATCTCTCTCCTGCTGGGGTATTTTTACTGCAACTGCACACATAGCCTGTGCTCTAATACAGCAGAGCTAAGATAGATGACTACTCCTCACAACACGTGATGTAATATTAAAACTTCAACCATTTTCTTACTGTTGCAAAAAGGCTGCACTTTTGGGCATCCTATACTCAAAACCTGAAAAATAAGGTAAATTACTCCCTATAACTGTGCGCCTAGTAAGGGTTGTTAAGAAAAACAAGAAAGATTTTATGATATCCACATACATTAACACATTATCTTTAAATATAAAGACTTCAGTTAAAACTAATGTGTCAACTAACACAGAAATTGATTCCCTAGGAGACATTAAGCAAACCTGAGTGCAAATACTAATACTGGTTATGCATTCGCACAAGTTTTGTGCTTTCATAGCTGTTTCTTCGATTTCAGCTGTTCAGTTCTCCAAACTGGAGAGCCTTGCCTTATTCCTGAGGCTGAAATTGCACAGTGAGCCAATGCATTTTGGCTCACCTCCCAAGCCCATCACATAACCCTCCTCACCAGCCTTGGCTCAGCACTGGGAAACTGAGGGTTTACAAGCCTGGAGGAAACAATCTTACAGCTCTGCCACAGTTCTCAAAGCATTTTTGCTCAGGAGCACTGTCCTCTTCTTCTGGTATTTCCATCTGTTTTTGAAACCCCTCTGACAGCTGTCTCGGGCACTGCTCTTGCCAGGACTCTTCACATCAAACACCAACTCCTTGAAGTACTCCCCTTACCCCTACACACCTGAAGCACCACGCTGAGGTGAGGCCACCCTGCTGTGCCACTAATTGCCATGAGCTGCACCTAGGCAAGGCTTAAGCCTCTGACTCATGAGCTGGGATTATTCCTGGGAGGAGCACAGTGGCTTTTGACCAGAGCTGCTGCCTGTTCCACCCATCTCTGATATTTCTCCCCTTCCAGCAGCTACAGCCCAGCTGCCCACAAAGAAGGGAATAACTGCTCCAGTGCACAAATCAGGACAGGCAACACAAAAAGAAATGGTTCCAGTTAAGTTCTCTTTCAATGTATCAGGCTGCACTATCTGAAAATAGCTATCATTGTATAAACACAGAAGGAAACAAGACTAAACCTAGACTCTAATGGATCAAACTGCAAAGCTCACCAAAAATGTCTCACCAGAAGGTTTGCACAGCTGGTTAGTCACACACACTGTAACTTCATAAAAAAAGATATTCCTGACATAAGGATCTTAAACTAGATCTGTAAATTTGGCTGTAGGCAGTTAGTTGCCTGGATGTTATAGCAGCATTAAATAGTTTTCTCATGCTGGAATTAATACTTTGGAGACTAATATTTGGGAGATTAGGTGAAAAAAATTCAAAGCAGAGCACTCAGAAACTGATACCTATAGAACCTGGCCCTTGAACTGCTCAGGTAATGAATTCTACCACTCTTTGAATTCAAAATATTTTTTTTTTTGTGTGGGGGGCTTCTGTTTTGTGGTTTGTCTGTCTGTGCTTTTTTCCATTCTTGCCTTCCTTTTGCATGCTCTTTTATCTGTTTATTGTAATTTTGTTTATGTTACAGTCTCTAAGTAAAAGCTACTTCATCTACAGGTTTTACTAAGATCTTCACATTCTCAAATATTAGCAGCATTAAATGACTTGGTTTTGCTACGATTATTTGACATAGCTGACAAGCCATTAAATGTGAAATATGTGGCACTGATACAGCATTTTCCTTACATCACTTACAGACAACTGTAGCTGTATTTAAAACACAAGCTGGTAAAAAAAAATATAATCCAAGTGTTACCTCTATAATGCTGACAGAGGAGAACAAAGAAAAAATTGAACTGTCTACACAAACAGCAGGTGCTTGTATCCAAAATCCTATTACAGCCGACATTTTCACACTGTTCTTCAAAGCGCCCTGCAAATCTGAATGCTGTCTCTCCCACAGAGCACCAGAGCTGGAGTCCAAGAGGATTACATGGGAGCTGGAATGGATAAGGCCTTGCAGGAATGCAAGCAGACAAACTGGATGCAGCATTTCTTCCATGCAGAAGCATTAGTGTAGCCCAGGCAGTGATTCGAGTCTCCAAGAGAAAAGAGACAGGGAGCAGAAAGGCAGGATGGAGAACAAGAATGGCAGAGGTCCTGATACAAAAGTGATCCGTGACAGCAAACTGGTCCAATGTTCCTAAAAAGAATCCACAGCAGGCATCTGTCCCCAAAACATGAGTCTTTTAGCAGCCAGCACTGTATGAAGATGACTCAGCTGGCAGTAGGGTTTCTCTCTCCTTTGTAGACTTACATTAATATGCTCAAGCACTCTAGAAGAACCAAGTTATTAGGTAAGAATGAGCTCCTCTCAAAGAAATGCAGCATCTCAAACACTGAAGGTTCTGTAGAGAAGCCCAGTGCAGAAGTGTCATGGTTTGTGTTATCCAGGAGGCCATACATCCTGCTTGGATAGCCCTCCTTCACTTCGCTGGAAACATTTTGTGTTTCTCTGTTACTCTAACCATTTCCAGAGCCTTGAAAAAAGACAGTATTTTCTTTTGATTTAAGAATCAAAACAATAGGCTCTTCCTCTGCAATGACATGTCTCATGAATCATAAATAGGAAAAAATCCTACTTGGATAAATGACACTGTAACCTCTATTTTCCCTCACCCCATACTAAGTGGAGAAAACACATACCAATTTTTTATTTGCTCAAAACACTGAGCTTTGTCAGAGTGTGAATCTGCATATGTTTAAACATCTGCTTTCAAAAAGTGCCAAATTCACAGCCTTCCAGAGAAACACAACTCTCCTGATGCATCTCTTCTGTCTCTCTCAATTATCCATTTTCAAGTGGATTCATTAAATATTCCAGCAAATACCAAGAACGATAAGTGGCAAATGGAAGATGACAGTCATTTCATGAAAGCAATTTATTACCTGAAAAGATTCATCCAGTATCTTTTCAGAGACAAGAAAACCTCAGTGTTCTGGCTTTTTCTGTGCAATTTTTATATTGGCATTCTTGACTTTTAAATCAGACTCATCTATTCCTTTTTTCCCAAGCATCCTTATCTTGCACATGTTCCTTTAATGAACTTTAAGCACAATCAATGTTCAACCCCCAGTAACAGTCAATATAAACCTAAGATGATTAAAAAAATATATAGCAATCACCAGGATTAACAGTACCATATGTTTTAGAACAGCAGACCACAGATAACTAGTTCAGAGCTTAAAAATCAAATTTCTTAGCCACAGCCCTTATCACCACAAACCCAGGGGCTAAATCCCACTTCCTTTCTCACAGAAAATACTACTTAGAATTCTGTACAATAAAATTTAGCACAGAGTCCGTTTCTTCTGAGTACTTCTGTTTGGTTGAAGTGCTTATAAAACCTGCTTTGTGCTCATTAAGAAACTATAGCACAAAAAAAGTAATTTTTTACAGAAACATATATCTGCATTTAATGATATGTAGAAACATTAAGCATCAGTAAACTTAACCTGCCTTAAAACAAAAAATGTTATTCTAAAACTGGCAAAGTACGTCTGTACATCTAGAAAGTACTAACTTTCTGAAACTCAGACGAGAAAATTCAGTCCTGAAGCCAGGTCATATGTACTGTTCAGTTTATCCAGCTATCTTATCTTGGATCACCAGAGTCTATGGAGTAAAAGACATTTTGCCCAGATTGTGCAAATCAAGAGGTTCTAAGAATGACCAAACAGCACGGTTGGAGACTTCATTTTCTGTCAACACACCTAGTTAACAAGGCCAATTGCTTTTGTAGTTTTCTTAGTGAAAGATTTCTTGCTAGTCAACTTTTTCCTCTCAAAAAAAGATGCTTACCAAGCAATGACCAGCTATGCCACAAGAAGCAGAAGTATCTCAAAGTGGATCAAGGACAACTGTTAATGTAATCACTTAAGGTCATTATTTAGCTGATGCTAAAGGTAGAAACTGATCTGCAGCTGCATCTTTGAAATTTAAAAGACTAAAAATGAGAAAAAAAGCAGCTTCCAGATGTTATTCATGCCCCTATTTGCCTCTGTCTCTGATGTAGTCCTTGTAAAGCATGCAGGCTCCCTGCTTGACTGCATGCAGGATCACCACAGAACAACTGGTTATGAAGGAAAAAATGTTAGCAATTCCTGTCCATGCCACACCGGCACTTCACTGCCTCCCAATAAACCAGCACAGCACAAAGAAGTCTTGTACTGCTGGAGTTTCTATTTTTGAAATAAAAGATAACAGCACAGTGCTTGGAAAAGAAGTGTATTAACGTCTACGTTACCACTCAAGTTGGCATTTGGCCATGTAGGTTTTCTGCAGTTCACCATTTCACAACATGGACACTTTCAGTGACAAAATACTACTCTTTACTCCCCCAAAACACATTTTTCCTATTTAGCTCTGCACAGTTCCATTTTACAGCTCCAACAGATATAGTGTTTCCCTTTCTCCTAATACCATAAAGCTTCCAAGAGAGAGGCAAAATAGAAATATGAAATGAGAATTTACAAAAATTTTTAAGGAGGAAGTCTGGCCAGTACTACAATGAAGAACAGGAAAGAACATAGTTCACATGGCTCAGAAACACCAGGAATATTAGAAAGATGAAAAACAGAGTAACAGACAACAAACGGTGCCTGCTAAATTCTCCTCTGCCCCTCAAAATTCCAATAATTAAATGAGCTAAGTTTAAGCTAACACTGCTAGCTTTATTTCAAATTAACACACAAATTAATGTACTAAAAAAAGAAAAATAGAAAATTATTATGAAAGTCAGCCAAAGAGAATAATGATCTTTAGTGAAATTTCTCCTGCTGCTGAAACGCAACAAATTTAGAACTATATCCAGGTAAGAAATATCCACGATACTTAGGGTTTATGTTCTTTATTATGAATATTAGAGTGGACTTTTGGATGGAAAGAGTAATTTCCTGGAAGGTGCCAGATCCTATTTGTGTCAATAGCATCTGCTCAATGCTCTACACAAAATGATTTACAGATCTTAGATGAGCTTTGACAGAAGGACATCCAGTTTGGAAGGGTGGGATATTTGGCACCAAATTCCTTCATCCCAGTATAGAAAAGAACTCAATAAATCAAGGAGACTTTACAACCCACTCGCTCTCTACAAAACTCTGTGAACATTCGGGATTTATGACAATATTATCTTTCAAGATCTATCAAAAATTCAGATCCAAATTATCTTCAAGTATGTTCCATCACCTTCATTTTTTATTAATGTAAATACAAATCAGAACAATTTCTTTTTCTAAAAGCCAACTTTGTGCCTCGTATTCCTTCTCAGATAGTTATTTCCGTGTTATCAGATTGATTTTTAGTACAAATTTCAAAGAGAGGATGAAGAACTAATTGTACTGGGCCTATGCACAGCAGTCTTTAGAAGTGAACATCACATTACATAAATAATTAGCAAGAGTTCAGGGGAGAGGGCAGACGGTTTTGCTATCAGTGAAACAGAAGGTTGGAAGCTGGCAGAGATAGAGCAAGTCAAAACCTTTTAGGCACACTGGACAGGCTTAAGGTTGAAACCCCACAATATCTTAAATTGCTGTAGTGACTCCTGAAAGGCTGCTGCTTCTTGCATCAGAAAGGGCTGCCTGCAACACATGGTTAACTCCCAGTGTATTTATTAACCAGTGTGAGCAAAGGTTACACATTCATAAACCTATGCATAAAAATAGCAAAACTGTAGCTGAAACATTACCCTGCCTCTTCCCACAACTCTGGTAATTTTACAGTTTGTTAAACTTGATGAGATGCTCACACCCAGACTGAAACAGTAACTTTTCTGTAACATTAACACACATTAATGCTCATGCTTTATCAGAAAAAGACAAGCTTTTTGCAGGAGGGAGATACAACAAAATATACTACAAACAAAATGTGTAATACAACTTAAATATGCAAGTTGAGGTACATTTCAGTCTCAGCAGAAGGAGAAACTGACTGGCTCTTAAGTAGCTGCCTCAAGGTAAGAATTGTCCAGGGAACATCTCCAAAGTAAATATTATATGAAATTAGCTACTTCTTTCAAAAATAATCCAAAAGAACACTTAAAACATACAAACACCTTTGTGAGAAATGAAGTTCTAAACAACAAATAGCATGTTGGAAAAGACTTTTGTAAATTTACCCTGGAAAATATGCTCCAAAACCAAGAGCATTTTCTTGAAAGATGCCACTTTTCCCAAACTGTCACACAGCCAAAATCCCACTTAAACAAATTCATCAGATGTTGGGGAAGACTATACACAGTTGAGACAACTATTAAGTTCTGCCCAAACTGGTCCAATGCTTAAGGCAGCAAGTCAACTTCTTAAACTTTCCTTTAAAGTACAAATGGTTCTATACAAATGGTTCTATACATTTTGGTCATAAAGTGCTCAACAGAAGTTCACTTTTTTTTGTTGTTGGCTTTTATATGTTGCATATTATTAAGTCTTGCAATATATAGTGTAATAGACAAAATAGCATATTTAATTTATTATAAAGAACTATTAAGGTGCATGGACTAATGCTAAAATAATCTGAACCTAATCTCAGTTTATCTGCATACTGGAAAAAAACCCAAACAGCTGGTTTGGCTTCTTTGCTGATGTTGAACACAATTTTTCCAGCTCTGTAAGGACATTCACAGCAAAGCTAACTAGAAGTTAGGAGGAATGTTTAGAAAGATTCTCTAATCTGAGCAAAACCCATTATAAAAAACCTTATTAAAGGAGAAACATTTCAAGTCATACTATTAAAGGGTGCTTTCCTGAGAAATGTGTTGAAGTTGGCCTCAGACCTTTCAGATTTATTGGCCCCCATTATTCATGACTCCACAGTTCTGCTGCACACAGAAGGAAATGGCCATGCCATAGCACAAAGTTAAAATTAACTAGTCTAACATACTGGGATCTTGAGAAATGTGGCAGTATCCTGTAAAAAATAATAACAAAAAAGAGTATCTTAGAGCTTCTAGCTGGCACTGCATGCCTTGAGAAGGGTCACTTGCAAACACTGAGCTATGCAGCTCAGTTAGCAGCATGCCTTGGCTGATAAATAAGGCTCCCATGAGTCAAAGTTCTTAAAGTAACATTTCTATATGTAAGCAGGCTTTTTTAATAAGGCACAGTAAAACTAATTTTCCTAAAAACATAGCCCAAATTCTCTAACATGACAATCAATTCCTAATCAACAGCTGAAAATAAAATTTTCATCTTGAAGGTACATCTAGAAAGAACTTCAAGAGACTGTACCAATAAATAATACTACTGTCAGAAAAGCATACATGAAGTTCTTCTAACAAATTTGCAACACAAAATAAAAACCAGAGGCAATGCTTTGAGATTACCTCTCATTTAAATTTTTCCCTCTAGACTTTGAGGCAAGTATACTAACTTAAAACCTCATCTTCCACATCTATTCTTCATTTGTTAACCCACATGGAATTCCCCTTTTTGAAAGTTGAGAGGATACAGATTTATTTCATGATTGTAGGGATTTTCCCAAAGACATGCATGTCTTATCAAGAGACATGAAACCAAGGGTGGGAAGGTGAGTGGGCATTGAGCCAGATTCTGCTGTTTAACCCAATTTTGTGCATTTGTATCATTTGGTCTCATAGTCAGCAAATCCAACCACAATGTTTAATTCTAACAGGAGAACCTTTGTTCTGTAAAGCTAACATAGTGGTTAAAAATATAAAGATATGGATACAGATAATGCCAGTATAACTCTGTCATTATACAATTGACCTATGCCTGCACCTTTCTGTGATTGTTTGTGGGCAGCAGAGCTTAATGTGCAAATAACAGTAACCCATTTTTCTCAAATTAGCCCTTGGAATAAAGAATGCAAAGATGTTCCTCTGTCCTTAAGCTGACACTGTG
This sequence comes from Urocynchramus pylzowi, assembly GCA_013397555.1. Taxonomy (NCBI): domain Eukaryota; kingdom Metazoa; phylum Chordata; class Aves; order Passeriformes; family Fringillidae; genus Urocynchramus; species Urocynchramus pylzowi. Next base: position 546,876 of record VZRH01001029.1, on the reverse strand, counting down.
CACTATTCATCCATCCCATTCTACATTCTTCGCCTTCTGTTAAAAGCATCTTTATTCTGCTGCGTTCATACAGCATTTCCTGGGTTTACAATCCCACATTTCCCATTGCTCCCAAAACCTGACACACTGAAAAAAAACCACTGCCAACAAAACACTCAGTTTTAGTCGGTAACGAAATTGAGCTTCATCATCAGATGTCAGGCTGAGCATGCAAGACCAGTGTAAGTCATTCATCTAAAAACTGGAAAGCAGGGCAGTCAAGATGAAGCAGCAGCAAATGGGTCACTGCAACTGCTTATTCAATTCACCAGTGCTCATCTGCAGCAATCTCAATTATCCACCACCAACTGACATGGGAGATACAGGGAGATACTGTCTATTGGTCTGGTTTTCTATTTTAGGCCACACAAACCCAAGCTTTAAGAGTCAGACAAAAACCAATTCTTAATCACTTCATTTCAGACACCTAAGAGCCATCAGCACTCAAGAAATGTAAAAATATTTTTTTCCTAGATTCAGTTCCTCATCTTGTACACAGGTGGCTTTAATTCCTCTCAAGTTCAGTGGCAACCGAAGCTATCTCCTAATCCACAGGAAAAGACTTCTGATCTTCTTAGGGGCTACTTGGAAAAGCAAGCCTATATGTACACAAGCACGTTAGGTACAAGACATCTGCACCTTGTTTTATGAATCATTTCAATTGCTTCCAATGCAGCCTTGTAATTAATTTACATTTATGAACAAGGGCAGAAAGGATTCTTTAGTTATTCATTAAATTTATTATCAGCTTTGGAAAAAAAAAAACAACAAAACAAACAAACCCCTATGTTATTTGTTCATTTTTTTTTACTTGCACTGCATATTCTTGAGACTGTTGGTCTTTAAACCAACAGAGAATACAACTGTGGAACTTAAAAGTGGGTCTGGGGCAGAGATGAAAACTTAGTATCATCACATTGGCACATCATATTACAAGGAAATAGGAAATTCAGACCTTAGTCCCAGCAGTGAAACAGCCAATATTTGGCACTGCCCCTGTACTAGTCTATCTCCACATGAGGAAACATCACACGACCAAAATACCCCAGAAAACTGAAAAGGACCTGTTTTCTTCATTCAGTATGGGAACACAAATATCTATTTGCTGACTGTCAGTTTTTCCCACAAAGCCAGTTGCTAGCAAATAACCACTTGCATACCCTGAAATGGTTTCCACCTATCCATTCCCACAGCTATCTACAGTCCTGGACAGCACTGCTACTTTTTTTTTCTTTTGTTCTTTTTACTCATGTTCACGAGTAATGAACCAGTGTAAACTTAGCCCAGCACTACAGAATGTTTCTAAGTAGCAGAGTAACATAGAGTAAAGGGTGAATTTTGGAGGTTTTTTTGGTTTCGAGGTTGTCACGGACTGGAGACTGACCCTGGCTTCAGAGTAAAGCCATAGAGGTTCACAGAGTCCAGCTCGAACTCCCCTGTCAAGAACAAACTGAACAAATCTAAGAGCTACCAGCAACATGCACAGATCAAACAGCCATGGCAGAGCAACCATCAGCTCAACCTCCAAAAGCAACATTCTGTATCTGGAGAGAAAGAAAAAGCTGCCTTTCCTCTGCACTTCATGTAATTTAGTGCTAAAAAGCAGACAGTTACTGCAGCATGGAGGGTTTAACAATATGTTCCTCTAAGAATCTTTTATGTTCAATGCTCTGATGATGTTGAGAACCAGGTCCTGCAACCTTTGTACATCAGGGTAAACCAATATCTCCAGTTCAGGCAGTTGAATTTCAGGACTATCCTGAACAGTACTATCCTGTACACTCAGGAGAGCAAGAACTGTTAGCCAAAGGCTCTTTGGCAGCTTATTTTACTTCCCAAATAACACCAGTTGCAAAACATTCTTGACAGTGAAAAGTTTCCTTTTTTTTTTTAATTTTTAAACAAGCTTTGATCTTGTAGTCCTGACAGAAACAGGGAAATATTTAACAAAACTACTTTTACTTCAGTGACTAAAAGACGTAATACAACACCAAAGCTCAGTAAACATTTTGAATAACTTTGAACATCAGAGCACCTGTTTTGAACAGTTGTTGGTATTTGTCCCAGGGACACTCATCATCTGAATTAATCTCTGCTCATTGCATAGACAACAACAGCAGAGGATTGTCTATGCATCTATTTTTGAGCAAAGTTATATGCAGTCTTTCTTGAAGTATCGACCATGGCAGGTAGAATAAGTAAAGTTTTAGAGGACAGTAGCTTTAAACATTCCTTTGGAGACATTGTAACAACATTACTGAAAAGCTGGTGACTGAACAATCTACCAGGTGATGCTCCACAAAGAAAGAAAACCCTGCTACTCCAGGACTGTTAATTGTGACTCTGCCAAGCACTGCCTTTTGACGTGTCAGGATTTATTTGGTAACTTTTGATAAAAACCTTTAAGCATCCAGTCTAAAGAACTTGGCTTAGATCATGCACAAAATATGGTACTAGTGAAACAAGATTGTTGCACAGAAAATTAAAGTAGAAATTGACTATTTTGATTAGACAACGCAAAAAACCCTGAAGCTGTTATTCACCTGGAAAGCTGTAAGCACCTCATCACATCAGAATGGAGACAAACTAAACTGACACAACCTCAGAAGATTAGTTATCACTCTGGCCTAATCCAATTAGGTGTGTTCCTGAATTTACTCAATGTAAGACTTCTCCACCAGCTCCTACACAGGAAACAGCAATATCCTCCTGATAATCAGCACCGCAAATAATAAAACTTCTGCATAATTAACAGTTTGGTGTGCATTTTTTAAACATTAAATTTGGCAAAATAGTTTAAAAAACGATTTAAGCATTTTATCTGCTACCCAGTGATCAAAAGCCTGTGGGTTTTACTATATCATTTCACAATTCAATTCCTTCCATCAGACTGTGTTGACCAAGAAGCATAAGGAAAACTAAAAGGGAACCAATGCTCGCTTATGGATTGAAAGACAAATTCAAATGCACCCTTTTTAAGAATTAAGGATTTAAACATTACAATAACATCTATCATTTATTAAAAGCTTAAAAAAAACCTAGTTTATATTATGCACCATGAAAAACAAATTAAGCTGTATCTTGTAAAATGCAACAAGAACAGCTCTTCTAAGCTATTTATTAATCACATTTTCTTCACCTCCTTTCAGGATACAAAAGATGGACTAACAAGTTCTGCTCTTTGATACTTTACTACAGAAGCAGAGGGAGTGGGGCAGCAGTGCCTTCTTTCTTTTGACTGGGATTTTAAAATACTTCACCAACCTTCTCCAAATTTTTAGGGAACATACAAATTGATTTTAATATAAATAGCATGTGATCAACAAAGCAGCCATGCTTTTGTGCTTGAGCACTGAACCCAAGCCCTACATGTGCATCCTGTTTTTAAGTACTGTACATTGTCTTAATGTAAAAGTGTAAGAAAGTTCAACCTTCCCATGTGGGATTCAGGAAAGGGGGGAAGAGAAGGACAATCAAGTCATTTTGCACAGATGTTGCATTAAGACAATCAGATATTAGGATAAGAGACACATCTGAACAAAAAGCAGCAACTTAAAACCACATGGACAATGAGAGAAGACAGTCTGATATACATTCTCTTCAATTTGGTTCTGATTTTGAAACAAACTGAACAAAATCACTCCAACCTGCCTAAAATAAAACACTTACAAAAAAATATTTATAGCAATAAGACAGAAAATTCTGAGAACATTAAGATGCCAGATGGAAATTTGTTAATCAAGTGGAAAAAAATACATATAAAAGACCAAATTAACCACTGATCAATACTTTATAGTGGAATGAAAACAACCAATGCTACAATTACAGCATCTGAAGAAAAATCTATAAAAATTTCTTTTTAGGGAACAAAACTGTAGGTCAACATCTTTACTGGGCTGAAAGACAGAATTCAAAATTAGTAATTAGCAAAATTACCCTTTAAGATATAGTTTATTAATTAGAAGAAATACTAAATTCCTTTAATTTAAGGAAAATAAGTTTACTTTACAAAGACTAAAAGAATGGGGAATAGTTGAGACTGATTTTGCAAAGACGGACTGATAACTGAAACTGAACAAAAAAAATTGATGATTTTGTTTTTTCATCCACTGTTTTCAGATAGTTTTATAAAAATTTGTTACATAAGGTTTGATTCCTAAATGCGTATGTGATAGCAAGATCCATGTTTCAGGACCTTGAAAATATACAGCCACAATCTGCAACCATGATGGCAAAACAAACTGATGCCTTGAAAGGCTGACCTAGAACAGAGGCTAGACAGAGTTAAGAATAAAGTAAGGATTTATTAAAAGGCCTTAATGGATACACCTTGGGCAGTACAAGAGCCTGGCCAGGGCTACACTCAAGATGAACCCAAAATGGTCACAAAATGGACAACTGATCACAGGGTTTCACACTTTTATAAGTTTTGGTCCTTTACATATTGCAGCTAATTGTCCAATAATAGGCCCAGGTTATGAAGTTCCATCCCCAATGTTTTTCTCTTTTCAATTCACAGTTGTTTATACTTTTTGGGCCTGGAGCTTGTAACACTTGTCCTTGGTCTCAAGTTGGAAAAGGATTGTTTTGTCTACCTATCCTGTGAAGAGAGCTTGCTAACACTTAATATGAAGCTCAGAGTTAACACACTGAAGTAGCACAGAATGTGAAAAATATGAAAGCTAAAACTTAAGGCATCACTGCCAGCTCACCATCATTTCTGAAATGTGACATCTTTCTCCAACAACAGGGTTAATCCCCATCTTCTTCAAGGCAACTTGCAAAACATGCAGGTAAATTAATGATTGCTAAGTATCAGTGGTACTTCAGAGGCACAATTTAAAAGGAAGAGTCTCAGACTTCCAACATTTTAATGATTCCTTTCTGCTGCCAGGTGGAATGTCTGGTGGATTCAGAAGAGCAACAGCTTCCCACAGAACTTAGCACAGATGACTAAATGCTTTTGATGGCACAGTGAACCTCTATTTTAAGACTTCACTTTTAACTTTGCATTACAGTTCACTACCATATGACTGGAGGCCAAACGCCAGGAATTTGCATTAAGAATGAAAGCATACACAATCTCCTGGAGCTGCTGAGGAACTGCTGCAGCAGGAATGCTATAACATGACATTTTACCTCAAGAGGCATACTTGTATTTCTGCTGCAGAATATTTCCCTAATTGTGAGCCACTTGGATTGAGGACTAGTAAATGATCAGTCTTGTAAAATTCATACTGTTACTTGGAGAATTCATCAGCAGAAAGGCTAAGGTTTCAGCTTGTACCTGTTACAAACACAGTCATCTGTTAATAGAATTGATTCACTTTCTATTGAAGCTTACACTTTACAGTGACCAACTTCTTTACTGGGCACCTAAGATACTGTAATCATAAAATCACAAAATTGTTAACGTTGGAAAAGACTTCAAAGAGCATTGAGTCCAACCATTAACCCAGCACCACCATGTTCCCCACTAAGCCACATCCCCAAGTGCCACAATCACATGTCCTTTGAACTTTTCCAAGGGTGGTGATGCCACCGCTTCCCTGGGCACCCAATTTCAATGGCTTTTAGCTCCTAAAAACCTAACCAATGCTAACTACTCTAACTGTACCCTCAAGGTACACTAAAATGTGGAATTAACAAACATGGCAAAGTAAGAGCTGGGAAATTTCAACTCCTCAATTTAAGGTGGAAAGCAGAGCCTAGATCTTGTATAAACAACTGAATGGACACTAACGAAAAATTACAAACCTGTCCAGTTCACACATTTATTGAAGAAGCCTGATCCTCTCACAGCAAGTTGGGCATGAGGTGGCATCACCTACTGGGTCAGGTTTTTTAAAAGATTTAAGTGAAGGAACCCCTTGTTTCTGGGCCTACGTAGAACATAACCATATACCAGATGCCTGTCAGCACAGAAGAAGCACCTCCAGGCAGATGTGAAAGCACTTTTTCAGAGCTTGAAAAGGTTGAAATGAAACAATATCATCAACTAAACACCAAGTGAAAGAGAGAAAACACAGCAACTGAAGGACAAACATTCCCATTTAGGCTTGGTTTAGACATAGCACTTTTCCTCCCTTGAATCTTATTTACATCACCCATATGTTTTGTAGTGGCACTTAATAATTTATTATGTATATTCCATATCAAAATCACTTCTTTACATAAGACCATATTGTTTATATTCAAGGAAATAAATCTTTTTTTAAAGTCCTGGAAAACAAGCCCAGAATCTGGTTTGCTCACCAAGCAAACAGAACACATGCTATGGAAGGGTAACTTCTCCCTATACCTTTCTCCCCCCCCCTCTTAGCTTGACTTAGGCAGACCAATGTCAAAAGGCATTTGGACTCCACAACTAACCAATCCCTGGATTCTTGCAAAGCCAATTATCTAAATTAGTAACAACTCCTGTCACTATTTCTGAAGCTGGCACGTATCCCCAAGATAGACATTAAATACGCATTTCATGCAAGCCAAGTTTGTCTATGAATGCCAGAGCCAAGAACTAAAAACGTTCATCGTTCTTTTTTCTCTTGGCCTACTACAATTTAAGCTTTTTAAAGCTCTTTCTTTCAGGACATGTTCTGTGAGGTCATACTTTAAGAACCACTTATGCAACAGCAAAAGGAGCTCATGGTTTCTGTGGACAGAAGTGAGAGGCCCAGGGACAGCCATCAGTTGTAGCAAGGAGCCAGAGTCAGCAGCTCTGCTCAGGATTTTCTAGAAGCCAAGGGTTCACTGTTTCCACTCACCATGCTGCCTCTTGCCAGAGCCTTCTCATTGCTGCTCCATCCCTTTGGATGTCACATACTTTGGCATCTCCTGGCAGAAACCCCAGCTCTACTTGCAGATGTCAACACTTTTTCCTTCCAGCCCACTACCATAAGCATTGGATAACAGTTGTTTGGAGGCCAAAATAGAAAGACGTGTATGTTGCAGGAGCTTGCACAAAACCCCAAACATGTCACACAACACCAGCAGTTTCCTGGTAAGCCCCAGCCAAGGCTACTGCCAAATTCAGTCAGAGCTTCGGCTCACCTGGGTTACCTTCAAGTGTAGACAGCGGCAGGCAAGTCTCGAACAACAGGTTTATTGCGCGCTGCAAGCTCAAACTGCAACCAATATGCTCTACTCAAGATGGAGATTTTCAACGGTGAAGCAATGGCTAACACAAATTACAACTGAATAATCCTCTAAATCTAGAAAAAGCCAAAGGATGAAGGTTTGCCCATCATTTTAGCAAATGAAGCCATCCAGTAAATCACACTGTAGCTGTTCATGGAACATCTGGTGAGGCCACCAAAGTAACTGAAACCATTTACAAACCCTTCCCTTCCACTCAGCAAGGTTAACCGTGCAGACTTAATTAGGATTAAAGGGAGATACAGAAATACCTTGTCCCCAATATCCATTTACCTTGTCCTGAGGGCCTGCCAGGCTGCATCAATGTCTGCATACAGGTTTTTCTCAGAGGGCTTGCCGGTGCTCACCCCGTAGCCAGAGTAGTCATAGGAGAAGACGTTGCAGTTGATGCGGGAGCCAAGGCCAATGTAGAAGCTGCACATCTGGCCCAGGTCCACAGCATTACCGTGCGAGAAGAGCAGCGTGTACCGGCCAGTGGGGGCACAGCGAACGAACATGCAGCCCAGCCTGTTATCTCGGGCCGTGCGGGAGAAGAACACTTCCACGGCATCCAGTTCCCGCTGGGAATACTGCCAGTCGGCCCGCTCGCTCAGGTGCAGGCTGCAGGTGCCCGATCCCGTGGGGGTGCCCGCCCCGGCCGCCGCCCCGGGCTCCTGCTGCTGCTCGGGCTGCAGCACGGTGTAGGTGGGCTCCGGGGGCAGGAAGGCCAGCTTGGCAGCGATGCGGCTGGGGCAGGGCGGGCAGCAGAACAGCCAGCACAGCTCGCCCAGAGAGAAACCGTTCATTCTGGGGCCTTGTTCTGGCATCAGAGACGCTGGAGAAAAGCTAAACCTCTCCTGGAAAGAAGTCACACGGAACCGACTCAGAGCCCTCCTCCGACGCGACCCGCCGCCTTCCTGCGAGGCCACCAGCTGCCCTCCCAGAACGCAAACAATGGCAACCTTGGAAGAACTACAGTTCGGCAACAGCAATGCAGTTCTTCAAAGCCTGGAAACTGCTTATACGAACCAAAACCACAACCCCACGAAATACAGATGGGCTAAAACTAGCCCTCAACCCCCCCGCCACAACTAACGCTGCAGCAAATGCAACTCTCTAAAACACGACCCTAGACCCCCCTCACCGCACGTGAGCCACACGTTCACATTTACAAAATGAATTCCCCGATGCCACGGCTCAGTGCGGCGCCTCAGCTCCGGAGCCGGCCCCCCGCAGGGAACATGCAGGATCCAGGGAAGCACCTTCCCGCACACGCCGCACCACGCGCGGCTCCACCCGCTCCGCCCCGGCCCCCGGGACGCCCCGCAAGGCAG
>VZRH01001029.1:457649-537857 GCA_013397555.1 Urocynchramus pylzowi | reverse complement strand
GGCGAGGGGCGGCGCGCGCGGGGGCCATTTGGCGCCCTCTGAGGGGACCGTGAGGGGACCCCCGGCTCGGGCAGCCTGGGCGCCCACACCCGGGGCACTGCCGGCCGAGGGGCTCCCCGTGGCCCTGAGCATCGCTCCTCGAATGGCCCAAGTAATGCAGCAGTGCTAATGGAGCTGCTCCTCCGCAGTGCCGAGCGAGCTGTGCGTCCCAGGCTCAAAAGCTCTGGAGGATCTCTGGATTTGCCGGCAGTTTCAAGAGATACCACGGAAAACTTAAAATGGTGCAATTGCAGAAGGCTCATTTCCTTAGAGAATGAGGGTAATGATCCGTATCCCAAATAATTCATTGGATAAATTAGCAAATTGCTTAGAGCATATGGCAGACCCCATGGATAAGTGGTACTGCATCTCCAATGCATGCTTCGACCCTGAGAGCAGAGCACAATGATTGCGGGCTTAAATGATGTTTATGTGTAACATTCTGTTGGTAACACAGGGTATAACTACAGCCCTTAAATTACCAGCATTACATGCTTACTGAAAAAAAAGTCACACAGCTGAAGTGAAAATATGAGGAAAATTACACCCGTGCAACTGCACTTATCCTGGAATTCTTACGCTTCCAACCAGTGTCCTGACTTGAGACATGGTGAGCATGTTCACCCCTTTGTGTTGCTCTCCTACTGTTTGGCCATTACCTAAGTGCTACCTATGAAGAACAAAGTTTCAAAAACTCAGGAACGGGGGTAATTTCATAAGTTACAAACCTGAGATGCCCTTTCATTTTCATTGGGTAACACTTGCCAACCCTAAGAAAACTCAGTTCAAAACCTGTGTACAGAAAGTTGGTCATGTGTGATACTCCTTTGTCTTTGGAACTGGAACATCAAAAATGAGCTCAGCCCCCATCCACAGCAGTCTTTAGTTTTGCTAACAATGGGAATTTTAGAAATGCTAAAATCAGCCAGCAATAATTGTGTCTATGCTGTTAAGCGAGAAAATGAAAGGGAGAAATGTGTTATCTCCATCCAGCTTGAACTTGTGGCCTCTGGCATGGAGAGGATGTTCCTCTAGAGGACAGAGAATACCCAGTTAATTACACATGTCCCAGGCATGTCCCACTGGGAGGGTGACAGGGTCCAGAGATCAGGCAGGGTAATGAAATGTGTCCCACCAACTTGATGCTGGGTTCCTTTGGGTGGCAGAGACAGCCAAGGAACCCGTGTATGGGTCAGGAAATGATGAAAGGGACTCCTACTCCACAGACTGTGATAGGAAAACACAGAATAGATAAATGAGGGACCCCGTGAAATTCCTGAGGATGACAAATGCCTTAAGCTCCACCTCAGCTGTTACAAGAGACACTATTGATAAACTGTGGGAGGACTGATAGAACCCTGAGAAAAGCCTGAATATACCCTGAGAAGTGATTTGGCTGAGGAGAGCTGTGAAGAGCCTGTCTAGTGCTGCTGCTATGTGCCCCTCTCCCTGCACACACACTGAAACTAAGATAAGAGCTGGAATCTGGGCATCAGCACCAACTGAAACTAACGTTCCTCAGAACCCTTTCAAAGGCTGTATGACTCGCCCAGAGCCAGACAGCAGAAGTTGTTGTATTGTAAGTAGATTGCTACTCCAAAGAATAGGCAATTAAAAGGACATTATTTCCCATGTGCCACCCTGGCCCTTCTGTAGGTCATGTTTGCAGTAGTGAAATTAAAGAATTAAAGAGTCCTCTTTGAATCAAAGGGGATTGTTATTAATTTGCTCCTTGAGCTAATAGGGCTGTGCAAACCACATTTACTATCATCCTTTTTGTAATTTTTGATGGACCAAGAAAGATGCCTCAGGTGAGCAGGGAAGATCTTCAAATAGCTACCAAAAAGGCAAATACAATAAACAGAACACACTGTAGTTGATTATGTCTTGATTATTTCCATGTCCTGTAGCCTTACCATGCCTGCTGCAAGGGCAGAGCACTTCACACCACACTTCCTTTTCCTGAATGCTGGATAGACAAAAGGATAGGCCAGAAGACAGTGAGACTGAAGCCAAAGAAGACACCTGGCAGCAGCTTTGTGAAGATTATGTTTCCTAAACATTAACTATGGCTGACTTCCTGCTGCCGCTGGCCGACTGTGAGGCTGTTACAGCTGGATAAACACTCCTCATACCTGCACACCTGCGACTACCGTCTGCTTCAGGACTGGTTACAAACACCCGGCCCAGACTAGGAAGTTCCTCAAAGCATTTTTTCCTATTTCCTGGACAAGTTACTGCTCATGTAATTTAGTAGCTGTGTATCCCAGGCCTGTTCTAGCATATGTTAAAGCAGTAGCAGAACTGATAAGCAATGGCTCTGTCAGCTGAAACAGAAGGCAAGAGATCGCACTGCAATCTACCAAACTCAGGTGCAGGGCAAATAATGAGGCACTATTAATGAGCACACGTGGCTGTGTTCTCATCAGCCACGTCACTGTCAAGTTCTTTGCAGTTTCTGAAAAAAGGTGTGCTTGAAGGAAGTATTTAAAATAGAAAAATTAATTTGCTTTGGGAATGGAAGACTGTCCCAAACACAAGAGAACCAAATGTAGTGGGAGGTGGTGTGTCTGGAAAAGAATGAATGGGCAACAGAGGGTGGCATCAAGAACTTACTGAAGACATACCACTCTGGTGCTAGTGAGAAGATCATAGAATCAGAGAGTCATTTAGGCTGGAAAAGACCTTTAAGATCACAGAGTCCGACCATTAACCCAGGACTGCCAAGTCCATCCCTAAAAATGTCCATTTATGCCACGTTTACACATCTACTAAATAGCTGTAAGGATGGTGACTGTCCATCTTTGGACAGTCTGTCCCAGTGCTTGACAATCCAACCCCAGCAAAGAAATTTTTTCTAATATTCAATCTGAGACTCTCCTGGTGAAACTTGAGGCCATTTCCTCATCCTATCACTTATTAGTTGAAAGAAGAGGCCAACCCCTACCCACCTACAACCTCCTGTCAGATAGCTGTAGAGAAACAATAAGGTCACTCCTGAGCCTCCTTGTCTCCAGGCTCTGGTCTCTGTATAGCCAAACGTTGAAGATATAACACCTAAATTAATCACCCAGGGTAAGCAAGCTAAATACAGCCTTTGGTAGATGGCCCATACTTACGTTTTTTCTGTTGGGTGTATCCTTCCCTACATTGTGCCATCGGAAAGAACTTGGATTACTTATTTCTCTTTCTGCACCTGAGTGAGACTGTAGCAATTTTCTGCCACATAAACCCATGTAACATTAAATTTACACCTCTATATGGACAAAAATGTATCAATTTCTTTACCAGAATGAATAAAAAAAAGGTTAAAATAGAAAACTCATGGAGCTTGAATGATCAATTTCTTCAGAAATATGAGTCTAAGACAAATGACACTCTTCAGGGTTTAAAATAGCTTTCTTCTAGGTCTGCAGGGTTTTAGTCAAGACTCAGCTATCCTCAGATTTGCTGTGAATACAGTATGAGAAGAATGTGGAAAGGAAAACAAAGATGTACAAGCATCAAAACTTATGGGAGGGATGGTGGGGGAAGGGAGAAGTGGCAGCTATGTGATAATATACAATGAGGGTTTAGAGTCTTGATTTGCAGTGACTGCACTTTATGCCTGTCACTGCCAAATTGACATTTTAAAGATATGTTCTTGACTGCTTTTTCATGTCAGTATCTTTGTTCAGGCTATATCTAGGCTGATGAAAGGAATTTCAATTAAGGATGAAATATTTTCCATACTGTATTGAAATGCACAATTTGGGTGGGAGCAGAGAGAGACTGGAGCAATGAAAGCTCTATAGAGAGCTCTTTAAGGCATCTTGCTGACACAGGACAAGATAGTTTAGGAATGCCTGGGGCAGTGCACTCTGTAGTGGTTTACTGTGCCTTTACAAAGAAACTGTGCATTCACCTTAGTGCCTACTGCCTGAGGCCATATATCATTCAAACAGGGGACTAAGGGTTTAATAAATCCCCATCTAGTTTAGTCCTCAAGGGAATAGCAGTCTGGAGTCATTCAGGAGTGGCAGGGAGGGTGGCCACATAAGGTGGCAGGAAAAGGCTGATTTTCACCCAGTGTATGTAAGCAGTATCCTGGGAAATGAAAGGGGTTATAAATCTGCATAGTGAAAGCCTTAGGGAAAAGAAGTGTGAAAAACAGTAAGACATGGCTATGAAGACAGTTCATGAGAGACAGAGAAAAAAAAAAAAAGAGAAAGACAATAGAAGACTGTGAGCAGGGGGAAAAGAAGGTATACTAATTGTACAAAACATCAAGCCCACTTTATCCACCTACCTTGCAATCACCTAATATTTGGGGTGAAATACAAACTAGCTTCCACTGAGCACTTTCACGGAGATGTATTTCTCTTTGCACGTTTGTCCTTGTCCACCATTTTGCCAGCCTATGTCATGGTGAGAGTTTTCAGTTTGCTGATATATCCAGAATGCTCACCCAGCCCTTCCAGCTGGGCTCCAGCTGTTGTAGTGACCTTCAGAGAGCAGCTGATCCACACTCCCCTCCCACCCGTGCATTCAGAGTGGGTGCAACAAGTGCATTCCAAAGGCTCCTTAGGACCTCCACATGTACCTGTCAGTGGTGCCTTCATTCAGGTCTGAATCTGGGCATTGAGGTGTTACTGCTCAACAAAATCTGGACAGAGGCAGAGCTCTCTGTCACAATGGCCAGACCCATAATCAAGCTACCAATTAAAAGTCAATTTGTGTATATCTACAGCATTACAGAGTCATTAATGTGAATGAGGCATAGACACACATTTCATTCACTACAATAATTCATCTATTAAGATGATCTGATTTATCAGCAAGAGCCAGAATGGTTCACATGGTTTACCCATGTCCAGTTATTCAGGGCTGAGGTTGTCATATATGAAATCCTGATCTGAGCATTTGCATACAACTGCCAGATCCCATGTATGTCACAGGAACTGAAGTGGAAGACTGCCAAATTCTCCTGCAATAATGTGGGAGCTCTGATGGTGTATCACACTGTTCCCTGAAAAAAAATTAAAACTAGACCAACTGGTTTTTGTGTTTCTCCACTTTCTAGAAATCATCAGAAAACATATGCTTCATTTCATCATAAACCTCCAAGGCATTTTCAAGGTCAGTGGAGATGGAGTTCAGGCTCCCATTTATGAGTACTGGTCATGTAATTAAAATAGAAAAACATATTTTGGCTTCTGCATGCTACTGTGTGTCAGAAATCAGCAATGCTTTCTTGAAGCATGTGGACTCTTCCAACTGCATGTCAATCTTCACATCCAAAGTCTGAACCATATTCTTCAGCTGGAATAAACCTATGATAATCAGCTTGAATTTAATTTTTAAAAAGCACAAGCACAGAAGGGCCAATGGCGATTATTTAAAATCTGTGGAGATCTATCATTTTTATTTCTTTTTGACATCACTTAAATTTGGTTTTCTGAAATCATACAAACCAAAAGCACTGTCAGTCTGAGACCATTCCTCAACTTCCTGAGAGATGTAAATTTAAAAAGTAGGTCACATGTTTTCACCTGAAACATGTATTTGAGACTGAAAACCAGACAGCCCAACTCTCAAGAATTACCTATTCTTCCCTTCCTTCTCTTTAAGCTCTTATCTCTCCAATTCTTCCTAGAAGTCCTGGATAAAGCCTGTTGTTCTGTTAACATGCTTTTATCAGTGCATGAGGAAGCAGAAAACTGAAAAAGACCTGTGAAATGTATTCACCCTCCTTGGTGATGCTGCTGGGGATTACTTTACCAGTCACTAGACACTGGTGGCACTTTCTGCCTTCTATGGCAACAACAGCACAGCAACAAGAACTGCTGCCTGTCCCAAGCGTGATCTTTGGTTTTGTGGCACTCATCTGGAATTCTCCCCCCTGATGTTCTGAAAGCAAATAGAGAAAACTTTGAACAGATACCTTGTCACAGTGAATCTGGAGGGAAGAGGGGAAGTGGCCAAAACTGCTGCAGTAAACCAGTGTATACTCCACATGCAGCACTGAGTGGATTTGGCACGTGGGGCCGGTGGAAGAAGCAGGGTTAGAGACAGATGCTCCTCTCTGTGAAAAGAGTGGTAGGAGGCAGCAAAAATGACACATTCTGGCTTCAGTCCTCACCAACTGCCAACAACTATTACCACTACTTAAAACCAAATATTTTTCCTTTTAGCTCAAGGACAAATTCTGAGGAGAGAAGGGGAGACAGTGAGCTGAGTCCTCTGTGCTGTCTCAGAGTCATTTTGTGGGCATACTCAATTCCTCCACATTGTCTGTGGTTTGAAAAGGTCAGACCCTGATTTTCATAGTTTAGGGGGAAATTTCCTAGAGAAGTCTTCTATGTTTGGTCCCTAATGTCTAAAAAAGTAGCACAATTACATCCAACATTCCCACAATCAACCTTAAGAATAATTTCTTTTCCTCCTTACTGCAGTTATTTACATATTTGTCATTGCCTCTATTCTGTAATTTCTTCAGATTATTGCAATTCCTTCTACTTTTTCGTTCTTCAGTTTCTGAGTCATTCTTGTTCTTCATCTCTCTTAAGCTGACCCACAACTATTCTCAAATGCTGCAGGCTGGATATAGTACCCAATTGTAACCTTACTCATGGTGAGTAGAATAGTAGGATGAGCTCATAGCTTGTAGACTGCACTTTCACTGATCTACCCCACTATGATGTTAGCCTTTTTATTATTTTTTTCTTTTTTAAGTAAGAGCTGCATGACACTGCTGGTTCCCATTGAGCCTGCTGCTCTCTCTCCCATACCTTTCCAGCAAACTCCTGCTTGCTCTGTTGGCTCTTTACTCCATTTCTTTGCCATTGATTATTCCTACCAACACACAGACCATGGCAGTTGTCCTTATCAGGTGGCAGTTACCCACTTCTGACACAATCAACACACTCAGCACCTGCAGAGCTGCAAACAAACACAGTGCTGAGCACAGAGCCTTGGTCAGGTCAGCCCAGCCTTTTTAGGAAGCACTTGATATTCTTATTTTCAGACCTCTTCTTGTCTACAGAGAACAAATGCTGCCATGGCTGTTGGCCAGCCAGGATGACGGAGAAGGTTTCCCTGGGAGCTCCTTACACTGCCATGAGTGGGCAAATGCTGTGGGGCAAAGTGCCAGCCTTAGCCCAACCCATATCCCATGAGCCAGCCCTCTGCTCCTGAGCTTTGAAACATGACAGGCAAATCTCACATTCCTCCAAAGAGAACATTTATTTTCTTTCAGACTCACAGTACCTGAAAATAAAAAAACAAACCATAAAAACTATTTACCATCTGATGAAAAAAATAACTGTTTTCCCTTTTTTTGCTGAACTTGTGATGCAACATCTGCTGATATATATGGGGTACTTCAGGGCATGTGTGCTTACTCAAAAGATAGTTTTTTCTGACATGTATAAAGCTTTCCACAGATTTGTCCCCCATCTTCCAAAATCTCACACTGTTTTATATGTGATTATCAGACTGTACCCATGTGAGCGCTGGCAATACAGAACAAGCCTCGTTGTTCTTCATACCTTTGTCTGACAGGGGTGTTTAAAGAGATGTGCTGCTAATCACTTTGACTGCAGGAGTCTGGGTATGTAAGTACAAAGAGATTCATTACTTACTGGTGAAGCAGCAGCAATGAAATCCAGTGCCAGTGACGTGGAGGCTAGACCCAAAAAGAGAATAATCCAAGCTACTGTGATAGCAGATTGATGTTAAGGAAGTAATTAGAGAAGGAAAAATGAATGAAAAAAGATACAGATGTAAACCAGCTTAATAGTTATTTTGTATCTTCTTGCCAAATATATCTTTTTACCTTTCTGTTATTGCTGCTTTTAAATCTCTGCTAAACAAAATGTATCAGATATGAGGAGCTATGACATTTTCCTTCAGGGCTACAAGCCTGGTGGTTCTGCCAAGCTCAGCTTATTGCAGGAACCTGCCAGGATGCTAAATAGTTAATGAGGTAACAACAACTACATTTATAAGAAGGAAGAAAAGGTAGATGGTCAGTTCCTTTTGGTTGAAGTATTTAGGTTTTAAGAATTAACGCCAAGGCACTGATAAAATACATGGTAATTTCCTGAGGAAAGATTAGAGGCTTTTGCTGAAGATAAAACCCCCAAAGCATATGTTTCCCTGCTTGGGTTTTCATGTATTAATCCTATATGGATTGATGGTGTAATTAGAACAATTCTTTGACAGTCACAATTTGATGAGCACCATCCTATAGCTAAGAACACATTCCGTATTCTCCCAAGACACAGGAATCCAAATATCTCTCTGATTTCTCTTTGTCCCGTATCAAAAGGGAGTTTGATGCTCATGTTTGTCAGCAGGTAATACAGACTGGATTTCACAAATGCCATAAGAGATGATGCCTCGCAACGCTCCAGAGCTGTGACCAGGCTGACAGATCTTTGTACACTGGTTATCAAGAGATGACTCTTCCTTCCCACAGCTTTCAGCCTGGTTCACATCAGCAAGGCTTTCAGTGACTGCACTGATGACAGAGCTTCATCCTAGACCAGCTTTGTGTGGGCTCTGAAGTGATTTCTGCAGTGAAGGAACTGTCATGAGGTGGTCTAACACTAGCTCATTGCTCTGTGCATCTGCTGGTCCAACAATCTCTTTTTAGTCTGACCAAAGCCATTCTTGGCTGGCAGGACAAGTATTGCAGAGCTGGAAAGCAGAGGAGGAAGGTCTGACAAGTTCAGTAAGATACAGGAAAACATCCCTTGTGAAACACAGCATTTTCCTCTTCCTGCACATTGGTCACTTAGGGAGAACAGAGGAAAAAAACCTTTTGTCTGAGTCATTCACACTATACTAAGAAAACCACTTGGAACTGTACTCCAGGGAGTACCATTACACTAGGATAACGGAGTACTTGGGTGAAGTCAGGTTCTTTCATTTCACAGCAAGTATCACAACCTGAACGCTGTTGCTCATTTCCAGGCATTTTGGTGATTCAGCCAGAGAGGTGTCTGTGTTCACAAATTGCAATAACTGTCTATATTTCAAAAGGGAAAATGATGCAATGCAGTGCTTTAGTTGGACTGAAATGGGATTGGGTTTTTTCTTACAGAAATTGGATGAATTTTAGCTCTGATTAAGTACTTAATCTGGTGCTTAACTTGAAACAGATCAGTACTTCCACTGACATGAATAAAACTGTCCACATCCAGCTAAGTAACTTTCCTGTTTTTCTGGACTGTGTTCTTTTAGAATTGAGCAGTTATCTTAGTAAATACTAGTCTAAGCATAACTGTAGTCTGATCTAAAAAGAAAGGGTGTTTAAAGGGTAGATCCTCTGGCTTCTGTAGTTTTTGGTTTTTTTAAGAGAAAGATTTCTGCCTCCCACTTTGGGCCAAAATGCAATTTTTTGAGGTATGGAATTCCACTATCACAGTTCAAATTTCAACAGTGGTGGCAACATTTGCAGTTTTGTTTGCAGTAATTTCTAACAGAAGGATTACTTCTCCCTCTTGGATACATTTGTTTCTTGTAACACTTGATGCAGCGCATCCATTTGGCAATAAACCCCTCATTGGGGAATTATGGTCTGTTGGGTTTTTTCCTGTCTGAATTTTCTCAAACAGAGTAAGTCCCAAGTTAAATTTATCTGAACCAACATAAGTATGATTCGCACAGATGTTAAGTCACCAGACCCTCCTTCTCCTCACAGCACCTCCCAGGTGTTCCTCCTACAGAAACCAATCATAAGTCTGGTGAAATTGGGGTGAAAATGCAGCTTCACATGTCAGCAAAAAGGCTCCTCTGTTAAGAGAGAGTTGAGGTAACCTCTTGCTGAAGCCTCAGTGTACATGATGGACAGTGACCCACTTCTCCAGCCTGGGAGGGTTGGCCAGTCTTCACAGAAATCAGTGAAACCAGGTCAATTAACCACAGTGAAAGAACTGGCCAAAGGAACAAACAGGATGGAAAAGGGATAAAGTGATAAAGGAGCTAAACACAGCTTGAGCTGAAGTGTTCAGGGACCACAATTCATGTGGCCAGAGGATAAAGGTGAAGTTCAATGACAAGGTTCTCTGGATCCTCTTTTTTCCCCATCTGTGCATTCTTTAGTGTGACCCAGTTTCCCCTTGGCTCTTGGCACTGGGGAGAGCGTGGTCCATTCTGATCAGGATTTTATTTCGAACCCCACTGCACTGAAAGGAGGATCCCAATCTACACTGACAAGGTAACTGGGCCCTTGGGGTTAGATGGGGGCTCAACACCCCCTTCCTCTTCCCACCAGCAAATAGCTCAGCAGGAAAATGGTAAAACAATTGGCTGGGCTGACAGATGTTCAGTCTGACTTCAGATGATGTAGGAAAGCCTGGATCTGCAGATGTTGATAGTTTTCTGATTGAAAATCCTCCACTGACATACAGATAGATTAAAAAAATAATTCTTTAAAAGCACAGCAAAACCTTGATTTATGTATGCACACAGAAGAGTTGTCACCAGCTTTGACATGCATTTCCTTCCCCAGAATCCCACTGACTGTGCAGGGCAGAGATGCAGCCATCCTCCACTGTCAGAGAAATGCTGGGATCTCATTACAGCCTCTCAGGCCGGGGCATGGAGGCACTGCCTGTCACTCCCTTCTTCAGCACCCTGACAGGAACTGCACTGCTCAAACCCAGAGATGATTGAAATGTTAATTGCTTCCAGGACAGTGTCAGCAGCCTTACCTGGCTGAAAGAAAAGCCCCAGGGCATTTACCTGAAGGCAGATGAGGATCCTCCTTATGCCAGGTCAGAGCAGACCAACTCCATTAATTTCAGCTGAGTTTGGGCTTTTTCCCCTGGAAGAGTGAGAGCTCAGAATCTGTTCTCAGTTCATTAGTACAGCTTAACATGGAGAAACCAACTCTACAAGATGGAAGTTAGTAATGAAATACACTTAATATAAGTAAGAGAGCAGTGACAGATATCAGAATTACTCTGCTATGCTTATGTTCTGGGAGAGGCAGAATCCCAGCAGATCATTAGCAGGGGGCAATGTAGAAGTCCTTAGGCAAAATTTTGCCATTGCTCCCAGTAATTGCCTTTTAAGCAACTGGGAGTTTTTAGGTGAAAGGTCTTGTACAACCAGAATGAGCAGTTAGTGACTGAATTATTCTGACTGTAAATCAGAAGCATTGAGACCCCAAATACTCATGGTTTTGCTAATGCTAACAGAGCTACACAGACCTTCAGACTGCTTACCTTCATTTTGATTTATGTTGTACAGCCAATAGACAGATCACACTAGATTATTCCAAAGATATATTTTCTTACACACAGATGGTATTTGAAAACAACTCTGTACATAAATTCTCCAGATACGCAATGAATTAGTGATCTGATACACAATAAACTAGTTTTCTGTGCAATCCTCCCAACAGGAAGCAACGCATGTCCAGTGACTAAAACCAATATTATTACTTGCCTAAATAGAGCAATGCATCCTGTTGTTGTGAAGGATAAGCTTTGATTGAAAAGGGCTGGTTTTGCAACTTCAAATAATTCAAAACACTTTTTTTTTGAAAAAGAAAAAAAAGGTAAAAAAAGTTATACTCACTTCTAAGCAGCAGGTCTTGGCATACTTCCTTACAGAAGACACTGTTGTGTCCGGCTATTACTCAACCACTAACATTAGAGGCATTAAAGTTGCAGGAAACACAGTTCATCTTTTGCGTAGTTAGAAAGGAGTTGGCTTCCCAATTACCCTGGAAACTGGACTTGCTGCTGGGCAGAAAACCACAATTCACAGCGGAAAATAATAGTTGATATATGAATATCTACCTAAAGGCTAATCAGCAAAACAAACAACACACGAGGAAGATGACCCACATGACGTTGTTTGGAGGAAATTAGTCATCAGTATTCTCTAGCTTCCTTTTGTTTTAAAACCTTAAATCACTGCTCCTCACCAGTTTAGATAAAAACGGGTTAATACCATCTGTTGAGGATAAGAAATCAAGCTGTTTTCAAGGGCCAGGCTGCATTTTACAATTGCCTGCTGTTGACCATGTGCCTGTCAACTTCCAAGGGTCAGTGCTCCAGGCTAGTCTGTAATTCCAGATGTTACTGCACATCATGTAGTGCTAAGGGTCCTAGGAAGCATAGCCACCATGAAAGAAAGACATGAAAAACTGAGGGCAGAGTTGGATCAAGTTGGTGCATGATCCCAACACACCATCTGCAGTTTCCTGCTGGATTCAATGAGCACACCTTTAAAAGTTTTCTTTTCTCCCACTTACAGTTTCATTGCACACTATTTAGGGAGGATAACCAGCTAAACAGTGCAGTGAGATAAACCTCTCTGGATCTGAGTGACTCTGATTTCCAGTTTAATTACACTGGTCCCTCTGCAGCCAGCTGTGTGACGTAGAGGCAATAACTCTGAAAAGGAATGTTTGCCTCCTTCTCCATCAAGAGACCACGCACACAGCATTCCAGGAACCAACTACTATAGGACATGCTTACCAAACAAACAAAAAACGCCATGAGTCCAGGACCCACTGATGTCAATGGAAGTTTTTGCTGTTCATTTCACCTTGGCCAATGGTTTTCCTGTCCCCAGTCCACAGGCAAGACAGGACAGAGTGAAGTTGGTGCTTGGAGTTTCCTGGATGGCATGACTTCTCCTTCAAGGTGGTTAACTCCTGTTTATTTTCAAAAAAATAAATCTGCTCTAAAGCTGGTAGCCCCTTTGCCTCTTACATTTTAATCAGGCTCTAAACTCTGTCAAATAAGCTTGATTGCAGATGTCCATTTAATATTTAACTAACCTATTGTATTTACAGCTTTCTGGCCAAAAAAAGATCCAGACTTGCCAGTGTTTCACACTAGGCTTCCCCAGGTCAGTGCATAAGCTCTGGCGGCTTTAGGCAGCTTTGCTCTACGTCCACTACAGTGCATGTGGCTCACACTGAACTGGAAACTGCTGCCAAACAGTCCATTTTGATGTGTAAACCAGAAGAAAGGTCACTGTGCTGAGGAGCAGACAGGCACCAACACCAGTGACATGTGCAGGAGCTGGAAAAAGCATCAACCTCTGTGGGTGAACACGATGACAAGACAGTCTGGCCAGTCTCACCCTCCCCCCGTACACTGCTGTGGGCTACCTGCTATGGACAATCTGAGCAAAGAGCAACTCTGGCACAAGTTTAGGGGTTGTCAACCACTGGCTTTTATTTTCATGCTTTTTAAAATGTAACTGTTTCAGTGAAAGAAAGAGAATAACCAAACAAAGAAAGAATCCTTAATCCAAACGCTAAAATGCTGTTTTTAAACTTTGAGAAAAATGCTACTTTCTTCCCACCTCCCCACCCCAGGAAATGACTCAGTTCTAGAGAAACATCCAAAAAAAAAAAAATCAGCTTGTCTGTTAGTGTAAAAATCAATTAAGAAACCCCAAAACATGATATGACCAGCTGGCTTGGCTGAATGTGTTCCTAGCTGTGGTCTTCCCTTGTCTTGACTGTTTCTCCTTTGGCCTCCTACCCCACAGCTGTATCTGCTCTGCTCCATCTCCTTCCAACTGCTACTTCTTCAAACAAATCGGTGCTACTGAGTCATGAAAAGGCCAGGCTCCTACTCTTTCACCTTATCTCCTGCTGTCAGAAGCTCCTGTGGAGCTGCCTCTCCACTTGCCTCCTTCTTCCTCAGCCACAGCCCTGGCACTGGACCCACAGTCATCTCAGTCCTGCAGGAGTTCAGGACAGAGTCAGGGCTGCTGCCAGCAGACTACTGGGAACAGGATCTTCTTCCCAGTTTGTCCTGAGGCCATGATTTGCCTGTCCCAGCAGCAGGCTGTCTTAAGCAACTACTTACTGGTTGTACTCCATGGATATATCCTTTAAGCCCCATGATTTTCATGGCCTGATAAACAATGCAAATATTTTCTGTGATCACTACCCACCCAACATTTTAAGCCTTGGCCATCCATCAGCCCCACACAAGCCTGAGCAGGATCACACCAGTCCCTATGGATCACTATGCTCCCACACTGTGCTGTGGCTGGCTGTGCAGGGATAGCTGGGTGTAACTCATGTAGCCACCACTGCTCCACATGGCTCCCTTGGAAAGGGGCTGCCCTGGCCCAAAAGAGACCTCTGGGAGCAGGCTGGGTCCAAGCCAAGTTTGGCAGCTCCCCCAGCAGCTGTAGCTGCAGACCAGGGCAGCACATCAGGGTAATGGTCAGGGGTAATGAGCTCCTAGCAAAGTGTGAGTGTGTGTCTGGTGAGGATCACAGGGCTGACCTCATTTCCTTCCTCCTGGCTCCCTTGCCATGCTCTGCCCGGCCATTTGCCCAGGCCTGGCTGTTATCCAGCCAGTACCTAGTTCCATCAGGGCAGAGCCATAGATAGCACTGGCTTCCCAAGGTGTGGGACAGCTAGTAATCTACTCCAGTGAGCCTTTGTGAGCATGTTTGCTTTCTCAGGAGCCACCAGGTCTCCCCAGTGGCATCTGGAGAACATCCAGAGCGGATGGAGCAGTGAACAGGCGCTTCCCTGTTGTACCTGCCTGAACTGGAGACCGCAACCAGTAAAACAGAGAGGAAGATTTCCAGTCCCTTGGCCCATGAGGCTCTCTTGAAAGCTGGAGACAGGAAACATTATCTGTTAGGCACTGATCAGTATTTGTACTGCAGTGGCTCTGGAGGCTCCCACTGACATCCTGCTCCTGTTATTCTGGGCACAGCCACCAGATTGAAAACAGTCCTGGCTGCAAAGCCTTTGAAGCTGAACTCACCTATGTGAATAAATCAGACCTGCCCTACCAACAGACCTGCAGCTAAGGGCTTGGCTCTTCCTTTATAGCCAGCAATCTATGGAACCTGCCCAGCCTATTCCAAGCCCAATGTACCCATCCCCAACCTGGAGGATGCTACTGAATACCTGGAAGGACAGCAGCAAAGCTGAAGGAAATGCAGTCACTTTCAGGCCTCCTTTTCCTCCCCAATAGCTTCTCATTTGGTGGATGGCTTTACTCTTAACCTCACCACCTTTAGTAATTCCCACAGGTAACAATGTGAGACAAACACCAGAGATGGGAGAGAGACAAGGATCTTAACTCAAGGTCGCAGTAGGCAGGTCCACAGCACAGCCAAGGGCTGTACCAGGTCATCTGAAACTCAACCCCATGCCCAGTCAGCTGAGTAGCACCACCTTTCATGCTTTTTCTTCTTGTGTTTAAATGACAAAAACATTGTTTCATTAAAGTAATTTCCTGGGGTTTTCAACTTGGAATAAGAAGCTTCCAAACAGTGCAGCCTATCTGGAACAGAGTGCTTCTTGTTCTTGAAAGGTAAAGATGAAGTTAATTGCCAGGAAGTGGAAACTGTGCTTTAATATCTTGGCGAAAGCATATATGATGAAGAGCTGTTTGCTCTGCTGGACTTGCAGTGTTAATAACACACATGTGTCTGCTGGACTCTGTGCCATCAGGAGTCAGCAGGAACTGGATGACCTGTGTGGTGTTGGATCAATCACTAATAAAACCTGGCAGCTGAGCCCAGGACGGTGCAGTGAGGAGTCAGCTGGGACAGGCAGAGGGATATACAGAGGGATGTGCAGAGGGATGTGCAGAGGCTCTCCCCAAACCAAATCCTGTCTTCCATCCCTGCAGACAGCATCAGTGTGAGCCAGATCCTGCACACACACAGACCTGGGACTGCCTGGATCTGGCATCCTTCTCTGGACTGAACGAGGACACCAGGGCAGAAAATACCTGACCTTGGAATCAGTCAAGTACATGCATCTTAATTAATAAACATAATAAAGTGCTTATCAGTCCCTCATTAGTAGAGATTATTCTCCAATGTCTGCACCACTTGCAAAACCTGGAACTAGCTGGGTTTGTTCCTCCCTTACTCTTCCCAGGAGGTATACGTGCAGTCAGCACTATTTAACCATTCCCAGGAAGAGATGAGCTTTCCTGAAAGGAAATCAGTGTTTCATCTCCACCCAGAAAAATCAGCAGGATTGGATAAAATCCACAGTCCTGTAAGTAAGCCCAGGGGCACAGCTAGTGAGCAAGGCTTGTACAAGCACTTTTGGTCCAGATGAAAGGTTCATGAAAAAAGACTTAAGCCTCTGAGTTTCCGTACTTCCAGTGTGAAACAGAGGACGCCCAGCCTGGTTCTGCTCCCCCTGATCTCTTTCTTTCCCCTTGGCTTCCTGCCATTGTCTTTGGCAGAGCTAGGATGGCTGTGTGAGCCCAGGGAAAAGGGCCATTTTCTTCTCTTGCCCATCAGAGCAATTATTTGTAGCCCTGTTAGGTATTTTCCAGCTCAAGTGGACCTCAAGTATCCATATACACACAGACATAGTGTATACTTTTATACATGCACACAGACTTACTTTAGATATATATTCCTGCATGTACACACATTTTTATGGTGGCCTGGGTCCATTAGAAAGCGTGTCAGACTCATTTCTGCCATGCTCATGTAATTCCATCAGCAAGCATTCAACTTCCAATGCTTTTCCTGCAAAATGATGACGTGGAAGGACAGGATGAACACACCATGGGAGTGTAGCCAGCCCAGTGCTGCCTTACACTGACACCACAATAAGAAGCTGGGGGACAATGGGTGGCCAAACTGGTTTGATGGTTGTGTAACACAGCTTACTCCCAATTGCTGTCCCCATCCAGGAAAGACTCAGAACACCTACATGACTTTTGCAACAATTGGCCTTTAGGGCAGGCTCTGGGCTCATCAGGGCTTTGCTTAGTGCCCTGAAGCAGCTTTCAGCACCCTCCCTCCCCTTCTGGCAAATCCTGGAAGAAGTTCAGCCCCTGGAAGCTGTTTGATTTTGTGGCAGCAGCTCCAGTCCCCTCCACAGCCTGTATACACCATGTTTTCCTGTCACAAACACATGTCCTTCCTGGGCTTTTCTATTGCTTGGGACACGCTGGGTGCTGGAGGAGGTTCCTGTAACTAGATTTTTATGCTGCTGAGGTTGGTTTTTCCTCCCTTTCCCGTTCCTGGGACAGGCCAAGGCACCTGGATTTCATTAGTTTTGTACTCTGCTCTAGGAAGCAAATTCTAGTTTGAGAAGGGCTTTTTGCTTTTCACATCTTGCTTTGAAGAATCTACTGTTTAAAGAAAAATGTTTTCTCATCCAATGTCATCACCAGTAATGCTGAAAGGCATTCAGCCTGCTGGAAGCCTGCAAGCTTTCAGCCTGCTGGAAACTGGCCTCAGGGAGACCTCAACACCTGCTAAAATCCTGCCCTGAGCTGAGGCCTCCACCACAGCCCTCGTCAGCAGAATTCAGAGCCAGTCCATCACCCCGGACAGCTTACAAGGCATCTCTCATCCAGCCTCAGCATCAGGGAGAGTGGAGGAGCCCTGTGTGAGAAAAGTAGGGTCTGAGGGACCCACCTGCAGCCTCACACAGCTGCCACCAGCTGCCTGCTCAGGACAGGGCTGCTGAAGCATCTCCTGGTGAGCCTGGCAGGACTCCCCCGCCTGCTTGCTCCTGTGCACAGCTCATCCTCACTCCTGGAGTGTGGGAGAGACCCAGAGCTGCCCACCCAGGGAGCAGAATACCTCTGCTGCTGCACTGAGGCCAGGTAAGAGGTTAATCCACCTCATTGCTATCGCTGTCAGCTCCAAATCTCTGTATGTGGGGTGGGTACCACACTCAACACATCCACAGAGGCATTTTCTCACCCACTGGGTGGGGTCACTCCCTGGAGAGAAATCCAGCCCAGAGAGAGCTGGGGATGGGAAAGGGAAGGGCAAGGAAAAAGGGGGAAATCGTGGAAGCCATGGTCCCAGCAGGAAACCCTGATAAGAAATAAGTCATGAGAATTCCCTACCCATGATTTGCTCTGTGAGAAATATCCGCTCTCAGCATTGCCAACCTGGGTGGTTTCTTTAACATCCAACACTCAAACTTTCTTCCTGCCTGTACCAGGCATTCCTGCTTCATTAGAACACCTGGAATTTCTGAATCATCTGTGATTTCTTTCACTGTGACAGAGTGCCTTTTGATTTCTACTATCCACTGCCCAACATGATAGCATGAGTGGGGATTGCAGGCTCCAACACAGGTCCCCTTGGACAAAGAATAAAATAATTCCTTATCAATACTCAGAGCCCTAGCCTGAGCTGAGCTGAGCTTTTTTGCAGTGCTAGTGCTTGGCTCATTACTTACTGCTGCCATTCAGACTCCAGCCCCAGAAAGCCTCTGTGGACCTTGAAGACTGTTAAGACAAGTTTGCTGCAGGTGACACAGCAGGTGAATGTTTCTCTTTCCTGCTGTCACTGTGCAGTCAGCAGCACAGGAGCAGTGTTGGATCTCCAGCCCTGCATGGCTCCACCTCCCTGGGGAACCTGGCTGTGCATGTAACTGCTGGAGAGGAACAGAGAAAGTACTACTGATTTGATAAACACTGCAGAAACAACGTGATACAGATGTGAAGAGCAAAGCTGAGAGCCAGAGTCTGCTCCTGTGGCGAAAGCATTCCTGTGCTGTAGGGCAGAGTGTGGAGCCCTGGGATCAGGGAAATGCTGTCACTTAGCAACTGCATTAACACAAGAACCAGAACCAAACTGTCTGAAGTGAGAAATGGCACTATTTTTTTGGTGCAGCTGTGCTCACACGCTGGAGCAAAGGGAAGCAATTTGAGTCCTGGGATGCTGGTGCCACTTAGACAGGCAAGAGAAGGGCCCTTAACAGTGAACAAGGGAGTGAGTACAGCAGCAGTGAGTCCCACTACAAACTGAAACATTTTCTCAGAAGAATCAGCTCATTCAGGTTCTGAGGCACTTTACTTACCCAAACCCACTGCTTTTTATTCTGAGTGGTAGTAAATGGCAACCCATCCTCTGTTTTTTCCAACAAAACCCAGCAAAAATTCATTGTATTGGATGCTGCTACAATTGTGTTTGGGAAGATGGATCACATTAGTGTTAAATACATCCCTTGTTCTTCTGCACCCTGCAATGAACAGACAGAAAAGAGGCATTTCAATAAAAGAATAAAGACCACTTGTTGGCTAGCTGGCTGTGTCCTACACCAGGCAAAGTTTTGTCTTGTCATAATACAGGCAGAATGAGAAAACACAACACTCAGCACTGGGGGTGCTCAGACTCATTAACTGATAGCTTTGATTCTTACAGCAATATATTCTTAAGCAGGGGTGGGTGGTCATCAGCTGAGGAAATCTCATAAGGTGAAAAGAGGTGCCTTTCCTACCATACCTTTGCCATATGGACATATGGCAATTATGGTACCATACCATACCTTTGCCATATGGACACCAACCCATCTGTCTCCAAGACCAGCTCTCAAATCAGGAACCAGGCTGGAAAGCAGAGTCTGGTGGGGAGGAAGGGGCTCAGCTCCGGGGAAAATGAACTTGGTCATGTCACCCATAGCCCCAGACATCAACATTCTCTGTAATGCTTTTGTTTTTCATTTCCTTACTTTTTGTTTGTGATAATATCATTCTAGAGGAGGGATTTAGTATTTGTGCTTACAAATAAAATAGACTGTAACTTGCTTAATGGGAGCAGTTCAGTTTTACATGGTTGTCTCTTGACATGTTTACACAGCTGGCCAGATACCATTAAAAGATATTTTCTCAGGAGGCAGTGTGGTCTAGTGGAATGAGCACGGGCCTAGCAGTCAGGAACTCCCACGTTGTAATTTTGGATGACCAGTGGTTTGGTTTGGTGCACAGGGCCATCTAACCCCCGTGCATGTCAGTGTCCCAAAATGACACCTCCTTATCAGAGTGTGATGCTGAAGATCCACGTGTTAGTCCTGGAGTGGGAGAGGATCAGAGCCCTGATGTGGCACCCAGGGTCAGAAACACACAAATAGAGACTCTGGAGGGATGGGTTGGAGATGCTTCTGCATCTCTGATGCATCATTTCTGATTCAGTCCCTGAATCAGAAATGATGCACCTGACATGGTCCTGTGCAGGCTGTCCTGATCCAAACTGAGATCATCCATGAGCACTCTGCAAAAGCTTGTCCCTCTTCCCAGCAATGAGCACAACCTCCTTGGAGAGACCCCCAGAGCTTTGCAAATCCTTAGTGAAGTGAAAAATTCAACAAGCAGCAGTGCTAACTTTTAGCTCAGGAATATTAATGGCTAAAAACCATACATTTCCAAAAAGCTGATGAGCCTATCAAATATTACATCTGAACAGGAGCTTGCACAACAATAGGATTTTAGGTACCATGGAATGACTGGCTCTAGTTCTAGCTCAGGTGGTTAAAAAGCAAATAAAACCTAAATTGATATAACTGATAGTTCAATGATACTGAACTAAGGCCTACACTGTGACACCACTGAACTTCCAGCCTTCCTTCTCAGATTCCTTCAATCCAGGATACTTTGCCACAGCATCAGTGTTACAGGGTAGCCTTCACATCTGTCCTACAAACTGCATGGACACCAATCCATAGCTCTGGGTGATAATCATGGAATTAATCCTATAGGAAAACATTTACCCATTAAAGATCCTCTTTGTTTACTTCTCCCACTGGTCACGTCCAGTAACTGCTGTGTTTGTGTTTTTTTCTGCTATTAAAAAGGGTTTTATTTGATGGGATATTGGAGATTCTCCAGCAAAACAACGTTCCAAATCAGGTACCAGCTATTGTGCCACGTCAAGATGGTCTCTCCTTTCTCAGTGTCTCAGGGCCTGTAATGAAAAGTTGCTTGCAGAATTCAGGGACTGGCTATGCTGACAGACTCTGTCTGGGCTTTTGTCAGCAACCTCAGGGGACTTTTGTCAACAACTTGAGTCATTTTAGAAGAGAACTGGTCTGCTCTTTAAAGAAGGATGGGTGTGAGAACAGCTCAGCAGCAGAACATCTGACAGGTGATGTGGTACAGAGCACTTTCTCAGGGCTTCTGGGTATGAGGAAAGGATGAGTCAGTGGGTGAGGAGGTGGTCACAGCCCAAGTCTTATGGCTGTGGATGTTCAGTCCTGGGCCAGCTCTGCCTGGCTGAAGAGGCCACATGGACCTTTTACCTGGCTCAGAGTCAGTGACCACGTCTGGGTCTTCGTGCTACTCTGACACTGTGGCTGTGCTGAGGGCTGGAGCTGACCCCACTGAATCCAGGAACACACAGACCTCCTGGGAAAGCAGAGCTCTCCCCAGCTTAAGACCTGGTCAACCAAAGCTCTGTCCAGCCAAGGATGGAGACAGCAGGACCTCTGGTAGCCTTTTCCCACAAACTCCCTGACAGATGTCCAAATTGCCCCTGCTGCACACTCATGGCTGTGCCTGCAAAGCCCTGCTGGCACCTGTGTGATTCAGCAATCAGACCTTCTCCTCCTCCACTGCCCAGCTCCCAATCTGGTGAGGAAAGAGAGGAAGCTGGAAACCATTTCAGTGGCATTTCTGGGCACAGTTGAGAAAAGTACCATTTTTACCTCAATTTCATAGGTGACAGGGAATCAACAAATCTGACAAACAGCATTTTGTTTCTCAGAGAAACATTTTTCTCTTCTGGATGGCAGACTTAAACAGCAAAGAAATTTGTGCCTTCAGGGCATCTTTAACCTAATTTTAGAACCTCCTGGAAGTCAGAGCTATTAATGGACTTGTTGCTGGAAGCTCAGCGCCAGTGTTTTAAATGGCTGTGAAACATGCTCCTGATGGGAGAACAAGCACAAAACCAAGAGGATAACACAAATCTGTTATCTGATATTCCCACCCCTGCTCATAAAGTTCTCTTTTTCAGTGCTGGAGTCTTGGCTGGTGTTAAAAAGAGTCTTGTAAAATTGCCTTGACACCTTATCAACATTAGTACAAAAATCCACCCACCCTTCACCGACACGGTGGTGCAAGGGACAAAATGGGGATTTTACAAACCTGTCAAAGGAAATCTGTTTCCAGGACTCGATGGTTCTGTGATGAAGTGTTGTGTATCTATAGTGATCTCTAAATATCAGATGTTACCTTTAACTGAATAAAGATTTTTGCTTTTTAGTAGCCTTATTCATATAATTGACACTTGCTTCAGTGGGTTTGCTCCAGTACTTCATTACCAGCTGATATATCCAGGTCAGCCTTGGCAGGTTAGTGCAGAACCCCACTCCCTCAGCAGGATCTGAAAATTTAGGTCAATTCATATAACTTTGATGAACCTTTAGAACTAAAATGATTAAAGTGACAACTTCCATTGACTCCCTGCTGTGGTCTCCGACCTTAAATCACAGAGGTCACAAAAAAAATATGTGAAGAATCTAAATAAACTCCAATTCAGAGCTCCATTAGATTAAGCATCTTTGTGCAGTGGGGGCATC
This sequence comes from Urocynchramus pylzowi, assembly GCA_013397555.1. Taxonomy (NCBI): domain Eukaryota; kingdom Metazoa; phylum Chordata; class Aves; order Passeriformes; family Fringillidae; genus Urocynchramus; species Urocynchramus pylzowi. The sequence goes on along the minus strand of VZRH01001029.1, from coordinate 515,533 downwards.
AATATGGCTTAAAGGAAGTGCACAATGCTTTATAGTCTCTCAATAATTAAAACTTCTTATAGGAATTTCACTGAATACTTTTTTTTCTCAACCTCACCAAATGCAGTTTTTAAGCAGACAAATACAAAGATAAGCACTTCAAGTTACCAAAGTACCAACTCTGCAAATTTTTCACAGAACTGCAACCATCTGCTTTCAGGGTTTCATAGATTAAAATCCAACCATCGTTCAGCCAGAGGGCTTGGTAGTTTTCCGTGCCGAATCAGAATGGATGTAAACATTCAGTGTTTGAGCTCTGTGGGTACAATGACAAAGATCCCTTCCTATGTCACCAAATAAATCATCAGGCAGGAACTTTTCCTGGCTACACAAGACAACCACGATGACACATGGGCTTGGTATTGAAGAGGCCATGACTCCTTGACACTGCACCAAATTACAGTCCAAACCCAGACTTTCTCTCACTGTAACATAATTTTTTCCATTTTGGAACAGAAGCTGGGTAGGAGCTCTGGTGGGCTGAGCAGTCACATACTGGAGAGCACTGGGAGGAGGTCCAGGAATGGCAAGCTTTGCCAAGGGGACACTGTGCTGGTGTTTCCAGGTACCTCTTGTGCAGGTGAGCTCCAGGTCACTCCCATTTCCCAGAGCAGAGCACACTGGAGCAAGCTGACTCCATCTGTCCCTCACACCCAGGGACCAGCCTGAATTACCTCAACCAGCTCTAAATTTTCAGAGCATTCAGCGCTCTCTTGGTGGCTGGAGAAGGCAGCAGCAGGTAACAGAAGAAGGATGGGACACATCCATTAACAGTCCCATTTTAAAATGAAATATAATTCGATTCAGCAGCAGCAGCACTGTACAGTGTTGCCTCCTGATGACTTTTGCTCTGAATTATGTGAACCAGAAACAATGTAACATCTGTTTGAGTGTGATTTACATGAAGGAAGGAATTCCACAGAATTTACAATCCCTCTGTGAGTCAGCCTTTGGTATCCCTGGTCCGTCACATCCAGGAGGTGCTGAGGAGAGAAGAGGGCTGTTTCTGAGACAATTCCACTGGGCAAACTCCTCCACTGAATGGGAAGTATTATTACCCAGCCTTTGCCCCCTGCTACATGCACTGCAGTGAAGCAATGGGTTGTGTTTACAAGTGCCAGGGCAGTGTCTTCTCTTGTGTGTTCATTTAGCAAATTGGAGGCCTCAGACGACAAAGAAAACAGCAACTCAGGCCTTCAAAATCCTTGCTCCTCAGTGACAATGGGTCTATAAGGCCATTAATTACAGTGCTAAATGGAAAATAACTCTCCTGTAATTTTATTTTGTAGACTGAAGCCGCTTCCCATCAGGGCCACACACAGAACTGCACTGAGCTCTGAGGGAAGGGTCATTAGCCACAGCAGAGCCAGGGATGGGCAGCGACTGGGGGAGGCTCTGAGAGCCACCCAAAACATGCTTGGGATGACAGAGTGCACCAAAGTAGTACAACTTTGCACTGCTTCTTATTTTTAAAAGTGTCCCAAGTATTTAAAACCTCACCTTCCTAACTGAAAGGAGGTGCTTGCTATTAACAGGCAGCAGGACACCAAAGTGTTGGGGGATCTCTAACAAGGGGTGTGTGTACTGGGGAAAGCTCCAAAGCTGCAGTGGGGCTGTCCCCTGTCCCCAGGCTCTGCCTGCACAGCTGTCATTGCAGTGGTGTGTGTACACTCCTTACACTTGGTCTGCAAAAGCCAAGCCAATGCACTTCTGCACTTCTGCATTGTCCAGGGTGAGCCTAGCAGTGACATTTTTTTCAACTGGGTCCCAAATGGCACATTTTGTATATCAGTATTTAGTGCCAGTCTATAATTAGGAGATAATTTTTTCCAGAGCTAATGAAAAGATGCCCTAGCAACCCCTGGACATGATCCCAAATTCATTAATACAGCTCAAGCAATTCCATTTCATTTTATGTGGGACAGACCACGAAGTTTGAAGAAAGATGCTGCCAAATATTTTCAACCAGGAATATGCTGAAACTTGGTACAAAAGGATGGAAGAATTCATCCTGTATCTGTCCCTGTTATATACAATTTAAGAGAGAAACTGGGAAAATTAAATGAGTAATACTTCCTGAATCATGATGGTATTTTGATAGAAATGTGGCAAAGAAATAGCTCCCATGGAAAAATAAAGAAAAATATATTTATCAGAATGAAGACTCGACCTGTTGTTATGATTCATTAGTGCCAGCTGATAGAGGCAAAGATGGTGAGTGTACCAGCACAGTGAGCCTCAGCTGCATTTTATCCCTGCATGCCAGCCTGGATGGATTTCCACCACGGTGTCCTGCTGAGACCATCAGTGACCAAACACGTGGCTCCATTCCACATCCAGCATCTCCAAACCCAGGTTCCACAGCACGTGAGAGCACAGCTAATGCTGATCCACATGAAAGGAGTGCTAAGAGAGATCTTAAAGCAGCCCAACCATACTGTACCCTGCTTGGCATGGGTGCAACACTCATTCTGTGTGTGCCTTTCTGTTTGGATAATGTTCTTCAAAAGCAACTACAAGCCTATTAAACTGCACCGGAAAAGCAGCAGAGAGCTGCCAGGATGAAAGTGGCTGCACTTCCAAATGGGGCTCAAGGTCTGGCACATGCCCATTCATCAGAGATGCTCACCAGCACCTGAACAAATGCCAGGAGAACAGCACTTCCTTGAAAACCCAGTTTTTACAGCAAAACAGCACGAATGGCCCATTTTCACTGACCAGCCTGTGTCTCTGGGATGAGCACAGTGAGCAGAGCCCAGCAGAGCAGGGGGGCCTGGTGGCTGCATCTGATTAATCCCATCCCAGTGCCCCAGCTCCCTGCCAGGTCCCAGCAGAGCCCACGCCTGCTCTCCACAGGCAGAGCCCTAAAAATGGAGTATGAGCTGTGGAAACACCACCTACCTCATGCCAGGAATGCAGGCCCTGGAGCACAGTGTCCTCAGCTCCTGCCATGGCACAGTCACCAGCTTTTTGGATTTATGAGCAAGGTAAGTCCTGCTCACAAAGTATCAAGTAGACAAAGAAATAACAATATAAATGTAATGAAGACCCACAATGAAAGGCAAATGTGTCTTACATAGGCAATCTGAAAAGGTCACCAGAATGTTTGTGGCAAGGATACAAGTATTTTTAACTTTGAACAATGTGACCAAAAGGTAGACAAGGAAACCACTGTGATACCACCCTAGGGAGTGAAAAATTACTGCCCCAGACCATGAATTAGCTCTACACAAATTGTGTTCTAATGAAACCTTCTACAATACAGCCTCCAATTCACACACCTCAGCATCATCAGTAGAACAGGCTGTTAATTAATGTTTTTCTGGAACAGTTTTAGAAGTTGAGCTCTCAAACTATCATTCCTCTCTTGCTCCCTCTGGACAGCCTTTACGAGACAGATAAAAGGGGAACATCCTGTCCCCAACCACACAGCACTGGAGGAGATTTCAAAGACAAAGATCAATGCCTCATCTTCTGATCTTTGGTATGGATCTTATAATTCAGGGTTATTTCTTACTTGACAATTCCCAACAGCACATTTTACTTATTTACAGAAAGACAGGAATTAACAACAGCTCATGACATTTTTATTTTAATGAAATTTAAAAAGGCAGTTATTAGTTATACATACACACAACTGATTCTGTACTTGTTAGTCATAAATATAGAACATTCAGAAGTACAAAATACACTTTATCCACAGCACAATTTCACATCAATATGAAGAGTTTAAACAGATACGTAACCAAGTGCCTAATAATGACAGAAGCCCATTTTTAAAGTTGTTTCCTTTTTTTCCCCTTTCCCTTTCTTTCTTAAAGACCATTAATCTACACAAAATAATCAGTGCCCACAGTCATCAGTTTCATGAAATGCACTCTTGTTTAGAGTAGGAGAAGTCTGACCTTTTAAAGACAATTAGATGCCATCACCTTTTCTTTGCTCCGTTAACAGCAACAAACCCAAGCCCACATTCTCTTCTTCTCACAGTTAACAACTGTGAAAAATGGGGCTCTGGCAAAGATCACCTGAAGCCAAATTTGAGCACTGCCAGGAAAAGTGAAAATATCTGAACTAGAAATTAGTCCACTCGATACCTTGCAAACAAAGAGCAACAGCAGTATGACACCGATAAGGCATTAATGACAAAATGGCTGTATTATTCTTGAAAAAAGAGTACACCTATGTATAAAAATATATGTCATAGCAATTGGGTAAATCCAACACTATTTAACACTGTGCCAAAAGTAATTAAGAGTTAAAAAGGCAGTTCTGCAAGAAGTATTTACAGTTTCATACTGTACTTCAAAAGAAAAGAAAAGGCAACAAAGCTACAAATGGAACTATCTGGTTAAAGCATCACTGTAGGTACTGCCAGTAGCACTTGTACAAGTAATGTGATGGAGTCTTGGATTGTTCATCTGAATAAATGAATATAAATATTTTAGTATCTAAAACTGTCTCAGTCTACATGTCTGCTCCTTGAAATAACTCACCCAGATCATCACTATTTGCAGTTTCTTGCTCCATGAGTTTAAAACCCAAAAGATTCAGTTTCAAGAAACACTGTGTTTGCAACAGTTCAATCAGAAATCACAGCTTTATTTCCAGCTTAGAAAAAAATCCACAAAGAAATGAGAAATCCACCAGCTATGAAATTCTGGAAATTGGAAGCCAAAGTGCCAACAAAGCTACACCGACAGCACATAATAAAAACATCAGCATTCCCAATGCACCTTATTACTGCAGCTATAGGATAAGTTAAGTCACTGTAGAAAGGAAACACAAGATAGAGCACAGCCAAGGCTACACAGCTCTGTCAGCCACAGGACCTGGGGTGGCTGTTTGGGAGGAGCAGGCGCGGACACGGCGGGGCCAGGGCAGCGCAGCAAAGCCTCACCTGCAGCACGAGCTGCCTCAGAAGCACAAAGCTGCCAAACTCAATTGCTCCCTCCTGGATGGCTGGGAATGCAGCCCAGCAGCTCCCAGCCCGGCTGGGGGAGATGGGATGGCCGGGAACAGGAAGGGCAGAGGAGCAGGGCGAGGGTGGAAATGCCAAGAATAAAGCGCTGGCTCGGGATGGCACAACAGAGACGGCTGACAGGGAAAACCCAAACCTGCACTATCCACACTGCCCTTAACACAGCAGCCATCACCTTCCCCAGCCAGGGAGGCAGGAGGAGCCCACAAGGTGAGAAGCAGCCCATGCTCTGATCCCTCAGGCATACTGACTTCAAAAAAACAACAAGAAAAAGAGAGATTTGCTGAAATTTCTTCTAACAGTGCACTTTGAACTGCACAACCAAAATCTGTACACGGGAAGCCTTCTCCAGTAGTAAAAAACCCACAACACACTGAGGAAGTTATCATTGCTGATGTCAGGAGAAAGAAAATGACTTTAAAAACCTTATTTTTAAATTGAATTCTGGAAGTAAAATAAACTATAGATATACTCGGAGCAGTTTGTTAGGTAAAATAAAACACAGGAACAGCACTTTTTAGCTGAATTCATTATTCACTTTACAGAAAAATTTATAAAAATTTCAGAAGAACTGACATTTATCATGTCAAGCATCTTCTGTGGAAAGACAAACTGCTCACCTACTGCTCCCTCCCTCATAAGCAGCCCCTTTCAAAACCCTACACAGACACTGAGCACCTCACTCACTGGTGCAGCATCCAGGCACCTCTTAGAGACACTAGTGAACTTCACTCTGAGGCAGCAGAGCTTTCTTTGCCTCTCCAATTCCATGAGCAGTCATTCATTTGAGCAGTGTGAGGGGAAAGGCAGATGGCTCCAAGAGAATAAACATCCATGTATTTAAAAGCAAAGTGCTTAAGCACATGGCTTGCTCACCTAAGATGGCATTTTCCTGATCTCTGGGGGAGAAGAGATAGGAAGATTTTTGTTTGTTCTCAGTGTGATTTGGTGAGGCAAGTGCAGACCAGGAGATCTGAGGCCTCTCCAGTACCTCATCCAGAGATATACAAAACTGTCCTAAAAAAAAAGACTCCCTGGCCCCACTTGCACATAGGTAAGAGATTGGTCCCAGATTCAGTGAGAGAAATAGTAAGGAGGACTCTTCCTGGCTACTGAACATGACATGAGGATCTGGGAGAAGGCTGGGACAGCAGTGTCAGATGGGCACAGCCCCATCTGTGCCAGCCCTGTCCCTGGGCCACGCTCACCTGAACCCTGCCTGGCCAGAGCGGGCTGTGGGGCAGGGCCTGCCTGCTCCCCAGGATCTTATCCCAAAAATATGTGGTGATGTGCACCCTGTTCCCACTCAGAGACACCCCAGAATTTGAGAGGGGCTATGAGAAGGCAGAGCTTAATCCTGTGAAGTCTAAGAATTGCTGCACACACTGAGATTTTCTGGATGGGGGCTATGCCCTGGGGCTGCTCTTTCCAGGTCCATGATGGCCCCTGAATATCCAAAAGCTGAGGGAAGCTGCCTCCTCCTCCTCTGCAGAGGGTGCCTACCAACACCCCATCTCAAAGGTTATGAACAACCTGCATGCAGGAACTTGGGGCTTGTGAGTGATTCTTTCTACTCCCATCCCAGAAGAAATGATCAGGGGATAAAATCCTTACAATCCAACCTCTGTAACTCATAATGCATATGAAATACTGAACAAAAAGATTCCTACCAGATCTCTCATGAAGACATATGGCAGGTGACTCACCCAAGAGGAAGATGATTAACTTACCTCTGTGGAAAAAATATACAGCATTCAGAGCAGTCAAGAGTCCTCAACAAACTTGGTAAGCTGAAAATCCCATATTTAACGGAACAGGGTTAACAGGGTTTAACAGAAGCATTTGCTCAGGAATCCAAGCAAAAATTCAAGTTATCACTGTGTATGCAGTGGACAATAGTCCAATCAATATCTATTACCAACTCTAAAAAAATTATACACTACAAAACCATCTCACTGCTTGCAGCAAATGAGCTTGAATGTTTTCCTAGTAACAGGCCACCACCTTCCACTGTTAAAATGTGAGGTTTCACAGTATAAAAAAGTACTTCACAGAAAGGAAATGCAGCTAATATAGAAAATGCAATCTCAATATGTTTACGGTCATGTTTTAAGAGGCAATATTTTTGGGAAAGCAAGAACAATAATAATTAAAGCAGCCAGTGAGAAATGTACAAGGTTATAGGCCTCAATTCAGTGCAAAACCAGACTAATAGCTTATGTAAGTAAATGTTTGTTCTGAATAGAGAACCACCTGAATTAAAAGTAAGAACACCTATGTGAAGTGATGGAGGCTCCCAGGATATTCAAATCCTTCACATACATCATCAACCTTTTCAGTACACTCCAGAATGGACCCTTTGTAAAGGCAAAAGAAACCAGCACAGGAAATCACTTCTTACAGCACAAGATATACATAAAGTACCAAAATGTACACACATTCAAGTTTAAGTTAGAAAAGGCAGAGCTGAATTTTCTGGTGAGAGAGGCCTACATTATATGTTGCTTAATCTCAACATTTAAAGTGACCTAAAACCTACAAGAATCAAAGAAAACAGAATATTGTGACTGCTTTGAGAAACTTAAGCTTAAAGCAAGGCATCGAAATTGAGCGGTAGGCACTGTAACGAGACATGACCTTACCTTTTCTCTGTTAGTCTTTGTTACTTTGTTATCTATTGAAAAATTACCATTCAAAGGAAATATTATGCATCATTCACATTCAAATATTTGAGACTCAGAGATTTTTTTTTTTTAAAACAAGCAAAATTTTTATCTCTGAGGTAGATGACGATAAAAAAAAAAACCCAAAAAAAACAATGGAGCTGTCAATGAACACTAACAAGTGTTGGAGCTCCTCTGTTGGCACTGATGCACACCAAGGAGGAGAGAGCAAGCCCTACACCACTATCTGAAACGTGAGAAATGTGTCTTCTGGTTTAGTAGCTTCTACAGAAATGCAACACAGAAAAAGCAGCGCCAAAATTACACTGGAATGGCCTTGGAGAAGAAGAACTTCCATTTCTGCTTCGCAAGCTACTCAGAAAATGGTGGAAACATGCCCAGGTCAGCAAAATCTTCAATGTTGTAATTGCCAGTACCCTGTGTTGGATCCCCAGGCATCGGCAGCATGTCCTGCAGGACAAGGAAAAAATCAAAGTGAAGTTTCACTTGCCAACCCATTATCCAGACACAAACTGTTTCCTGTTCATCTTTTCAGTGTAAAACCAGAAAAGGCCAAGTTTAGATAAATAAGGTGAAAACCAGACCTATGCAGAGGGCTGGGCTAAGGTGTATGTGCTACTTATGTTTTGCTGGAGTGTTTCTGAACAAGAGGTGGGACGTAAGCAAGGCAGAAGTTTTGCTCCTCTGAAATAAAATACATCTGAGCTGCCTCATCCCAGACTGAAACAGCTCCCCTTGGAATGGGAGCTACATATGGAGAGAAGCAAACTCTCTGGTTTCACTGCATGGGGAGTGTACAACATCTCACACACAGGAGTTCCAGCTGTGCCAGGACGGGGTTGGGCAAGGTCTCACTTCCTCAACAGCACTCTCTAGGTGAACACTGCTCTGTGGAACAGCCAAGACTGGACATCACCCCAGCTAACCAGGTACACAAGCAGCCTTCACGGATGTACAGAGGCAGAGGAAATAGCAGGAACTTCTCAGGAGAAATGGGATTTCGTGGTAATTGCTCTCACGTGTCCTGAGCCAAGTGAGGTCTCTGCAGGAGGCTTCAAAAAACACTCAACTTTTCCTCTGAGCCAGAGACTGAAGCCACAGGGAGAAGATATCCCTTGCTGGGAAAACCAGAGTTTACGCTTGCTTTTCCTGTCAGTCCTTACAATAACAAGCTCTTACCACAAAGCCAAGTCTTGCCAGGGATGGCTCATCCTCACAATAAAACAAAACCAAAACACAAGTAAGAAAGCTCACGGGATGTGCTCTGTGAAAGAACTGAGAGTTGCTGCATACTGGGAAGTTCCTCCAACATAAATACTGATTAAAATACATCCAAAATCTTCACAGCATCCTTGCCAATGTGGTGAGAGAGACTGTGAACACAAGTGGCAGTGTCTGAACTGCCAGGGTCAGCCTTCATACTCTGACCAAAACTTGGACTTATTTGATGTTTTCCCACATTCTCTCCCAGCCAAAGGGAAGCTGTAGCTGCTCCCTCCTGTCTCCATTTCCATCTCTGAAGGCATTTCTGCTGCTGGGACCTCTGTGGCAAAGTCTCCTCAGGCACAGATCCAGCAAGGTCATCTCTTGAGTCTGCCTCTCTCCTTAAGCCCAGCTAACCCAGGGCTGACTTTGGGCACAACCCAAGCAACTTCTTGGAGGCCTTTAAACTCATCCAAGTTTCTTATCCCATCCAGCTATTATCCTAATTCCCTCCAAATGCACACCTCCAAGAGCTCTGCAGATGAACCCAGCTCTCCTTTTATCCCATGGTCTTCCTTGCCACTAACTTCATGAGAAGTTTGTTAAGAAACAAGCAAGACACTGCTTGGAGCCCCATGTCTCTGCTGGCCATCAAACCATGCTGCCATAAGCTCCACTGGAATTACCCTGAATATCTTCTTGGATAGCAATTAACCTTTGCTAACACAAAGAGATGCAACAGACCAATCTTGCCTGGGCCATGGGCTAAGAGCACACAGACAGGCAGTTTATTCATATTCATCAGATGGAGTGCTGTTGTTTGATCTTGTGTGAAAGGAATGGTTCATCCACACAGGAATATTCCCATGCTCACAGCTCTTCTGCAGTGTTCTTGCACATGAGCCCAATCTTGCAGGTAAATTTACTTTCCAAAAGACAAGGAGGCGCCCCACTTCTAAACCTTGCTTGGGGCTTGAACTGTCTTTCCTGCATTTATCTGCATTGTTGTCCTGTAAACTGTCTTCTTCAGCTAATTTAAAAACCAGTTATACAAGGACAGATATGTTATTAGTCAACTTCTGAAGTCCTACTGTATAGTAGGACTTTGCTATCTGTAGTCAAGACTCAGAATTATAGTTAATTAGGTAGTTGAAGATGATATCTATCTATTTACTAGTTGAAGATGATATTTACCTATTTACTCCCTATCTGATATCTGACAGGGTTTAACCTTAAAAATTATTGTCCACTATCTTCTGTGCAGTATCAGACTCCTTTGCTGCTTAAACTGTCAAAGAGAATGACATTGCTATCTAATTGAACTTGAGATGTCAGAGGCCAGCACCAGGATAAGAAAGACACTCCATTTGGGAATACTTCATGGGTTCTCTGCAAAAGATGAAAGCCCTAAGTATAGGGTGCAAAGAGGAGGGAAAACAGCATTCTGCATCAGCAAAGATGCTGCTGTGTGGCAGAAACCCGAACCACCTCAGCAGCTAAGGGCAGCTAAGAGCAGTGCAGGGCTATGGCAGCAGCAGCAGCAGGGGAGGGCTGCAGGCCCTGCTGCACCTGATCCTCAAGGGCCACGGCTCTAACTCAGAAGTGAGGTGTGGTCAGAGGACTCTGGGCTCGCTGCTCACCTGGAACACCTCGGTCTGGTTGGGCTGCGGGTGCGAGTGCTGGTCGCCGCTCTGCTGGTTGTGGTGCTGGCTCTGCCACTGCGACCACACCTCGGACGGTCTGCCCTGGAACTGCCCACTGCTCTGGCCACCTTCAGCTGCACGGGGGAAGAAAGGGCAGAAGTCAGAGAGCAGCTCCTCCAAAACATCTGCCTGCTTTGGGGCGGCATCCATCGGTGCCTGGATTTGCAAAGGAGCCTTGGAGAAAGGCCCTGGGTGACACCAGCCCTGAGAGGAGGAAGCTGGAGGGACTTTCAGCCCCAGAGCAAAGCTCAGGGCCACAGCTGCACAGCCATGAACTGCCCAGAGCAAAATGCACAGTGACACGGTGAGCCAGGCACTGGAAGACAATTTTCAAGTGTCCCCCATCCTTTTTTAATCATAATAAGGACTATTTTTCATTTCACTTGAAAACCAAACTTCATCATCTTAATGCTGTTTCTCTTCAAAACACTAAATTCTTGTGGAGCAGCGGGTGCACAGTTTGGTACTCATCTAAGAAGCATGTAAGCAGATCCAGGATTTCTGTCCTAAGATGTAGAAACAGTTTTAAAGCAGATGATGAACAGACAACAGACTTGATGATTAAATACAGGCATTGCTGCACTGTCCTGTCCTCCAGTGATACATCTGCAAAGTAATTTATTTAATATGCAGTTCATAGCAAATTATTATCCTGTCAATATGGTGATACTTTCCTAAAAGTCTCAGGCCATTTACATTTGACAGAGTAACACGAATAGCAAGGCTTCATTGTAAATACACTTAAAATGCTGATTTCAAGGAGATTAATTTCTTCTAAATGGTCTACCAGAAAAAAACCATGTTACCACACAGTAATTTGGTTACCTATTACAGATAGATTTTTCATGAGTACAGTAACAGATTATGCTTAAGCTGGATATATTTTACCCTGCATTTCTACAGACTGCCACTGAATTATAATATTTTTGGATAATTTTCCATTCATTAGTTACAGTATCTCCTTCTAAGAACTAGCATTTTAGAAAGCTTGCCGCCAGGCTTATGCTTTTCCTCCAAACATTTCTTCCTCTTTTATCTTGTTAATGTTTTTCTTTGTAACTGCTCCAGCTATTTTTGCCTGTTTCCCTCTCACAGCAGAGGATCAAGCTGTGCATGTCTGGTTCTTCCTGATCACCAGCATCCCCTGCCAAGGGTGCCAAATTTCCTGTGCCAAACTTCCACACCTGTGCTACGCCAAGTCTTTGATAGCCAGACTCAATCATGTCAAATCAGCCACTACTCACAGTCATGACTTCAGAAAATACAGACACACATATTTAACCCAATCCCTTTGGCCATCAGCTAAGCCATGCAAAACAGATAAAGGGAAGGTTTTATAGGAAAGTAAACAGGCTGTAGTGATGCATTTCTATCACATCCGAAGTAGATGATTACAGCTCTTCCCCCACTGACATTACCACAACCAGTAATTCAGCTGACTCAAAAACCCTGCAGACATTTTAAGAGCCAAAATAAAATTCATCTAAGTTACCCTTTAAAAGCAAGCTGCAAGTTTGTTTTGTTTTATTTCCCCTCAGAACAACACATTGAAATTAAGTGAGTGAAGCAAATGATGCTTCTTTTCAGCAGAACAGCTCCTGCCAGCCAGCGGTCGAAGCCGCTTGTCTCCGTGAAGGCTGGGTTATTAATAGCACCCAAACTGATGTAGGTCAGGAGATGTTTCTCATTAAGTGAAAGGGTTCTTGCCAAGTAGCTTAAGCCTGAAATACAAGGCTGTCTCATAAACAAATGTACAATGCCTGGTGGAAATGGAAATGGAGGGAGGAATAAGCTGTGTGGGAAGAGCTCCATCCCAATGCCCTTTTTCTAGGCACAGGTCTGTGCCAGGTCTGTTCCCCAGGGACAGGAGCAAACAACACACATCAGCACACTGCTACCCGTGCCTTTTGGGATTGCACATTATTATCACCCAGTGACATTCTTCATGGAATCCATTATATATTTTACTCTTGAACATTATTCTTCTGGTGGAGTGCAGAAAACTTATCAAGGGGTTATCTACTGGGTCATGATCTGAAAGCCACAAAATTAGCATGTAATAGGAAAAGAAAACCATTTCAAAGCATGGTACCTGATTAGGTTGGTAGCACTGGGGGTACAAAATAAATCCCATTTTCAGCCAAACTCCAACATGCAATCTCAGTGCAAGAGGATACCACCATGAAGATGATAAAAAATGAAAAAAAAAAGGCAAATGGAACCAGTTGACCACAATTTGGGAGGATAGTTACTAGTCACATAAGCAAATTTTGAATCTTTCAGGACACCATTTACTGGGAAAAAAACTAAAAAGTTCCCTCATACCATAAAATGACAAAATTCTGAAGTGTGTTGGATGTGGAGGAGATGGAGCATGGAGGGAACAGGTCAGTTCTGTCCTCTCTACTCAGGAGCAGAAAGCAAAACCCTTTCACCACCTGGGCTTCCCAACTGATCCACCAAAAGAACAATAAAAAACAATTTTTACTGATTAAATATTGGAAGATTTTTAGTGAAGTTCATGCTGAAGAGTTTCATTTCTATGTGCATTTCTGTGTTACACCATTTAAAACTCACCAAAGCCTGCACTTCGGTTTGCTAAGCTGGAGTAGGCATTCCCACTTGGAGAAGAGGTGGCTGGGCTGGACAGGGGGCTGTAAGATGATGGGTCAGCTGGGTAGGTGTGACTTGTTCCAATGCCAAAGGGAGATGACTGAGCCTTGCCAGTCTGAGATGGAATTTGCTGAGGAATAAAGCATTAAACAAGTTTTATTGCTGGGGAACAGCACAGCAGAATCACTTTTTACAACATAAAGCAAAGACTAAATGAACTCTGTGGATGCCAACAGACATTTCTCCTGTCTCAGCTGTACTTCATTTCTGTCCAAGCCAAGTTACTGCTGCAGAAGGAACACAACAGACTATAAACCAACACCTACAGCTCTCCTGCTGATCAGCTCACAGGTACTCTGTATCAGAGCTATTTGGAAAACCAGGATTTCTTTTACCACTATTTATGAGGATTAATCTCAAACTCAACAGGTATGAAGAATTCATCTTTATTTTCCAGATGTATTGATTTTGCAGTGCCACAGTGAAATCAGTTATCTTAATGTCTTGCAGGACACATGCAGGTCTCAGATGAGCAGAGTCTCCAGTGCTTGGGACTAAATGGCCAAAGAAGTTTCAAAGCTAATGAGCTGCTTTCTCTCCCTTCCTAGGAAATACAGGCAGCAGTTACTTTGCCTTGTAAAGGGCTTGGAAGGGTGAATCACCAAGTCCTAGCAGAAGGGAAGAAACAGCCTAACATTGCTTTAATTGGGCAGCTGAGTTCATTCAAAAATACTAAAATCCAGCTTACTGTCATTTCACCTATATAATGGCTCTGTCACAGGATCTCCCAGAATGTTACACAAATAGTTAAACCCTGCAGAGGCTGCTTTGAGACATGTACAACTGGTACACTGAGACTAAAGGGAGTGAAGTGGTCCATCCAAAGTCATGTGCTAATGTATGGTGCACAGACAGAATCTGATTATAAACCATTTCCCACATTATGAGTAAGTCCAGCAGTCCCAAGAAAAACTCACTGCCTAACCAACCCCACAAACAGAAACTGAAGGTGATTACATCTCTGGATATCTGTAATGATGTGCACTGTTACCAGCAACCAATGCATGCAAAGGAAGCTGCTCTTCCCTGGAAGAGAGACACAGGGAGCAGAATGAAGACCCCACAATCCAAGAGGAAAAGGTCAGTGACCTGCTCCACCACTCAGACACACACAGGTCCATGGGTTGGGCAGGATCAATGCAAGGGCACTGAGGTAGCTGGCAGAAGTGCTCACTGAGACACTTCCCATCAGTTCTCAGCAGGAAAAATTCCTCCAGCAAAAAGGTTGTCAAGAACAGGAAGAGGCTACTCAAGAAAGAGATTGAGTCACCATCCCTGGAGGTGTTTAAAAGATGTGTAGATGTGGCACCTGGGGATGTGGGTTAGTGGTGAAATTGGCAGCAGTGGCTTGATGGTTGGACTTGAGGACCATAAAGGTCTTTTCCAAACTTAATGATTCTAAGATTTTTGGGATCCCAACAGATCCCAACAGGCATATAACATGTGGAAGATGCTATTAAGCCTTCAGTTCAGTTCCAAGCTAAGAAATTGTACATTTCTGAAGGTTTCCACAATGGCAGTGGGAGCTCGGCATGTCACTTCTGCAAGGCTTAGCTCCATTTTACTTTATTTAAGATGGAAGAATTAATTCCAGTTTCCTTACACTCACATCCAGACTTGGTTGACTTGTGCAGTAAGAGGGGTGAGTAATTTGTTTTAGTCATTTTCAGCACCTTCCATATCATTTGAAGAAATGAGTTAGTATGTTGCGACTGGATGTCATTAACCAGGTGTGACAGAGAACCATGACACTCTGAGGGCTGGGAATAATCAGTGATTAATGTGGAAACAATTCACTTATTGGAAATTTATTTAGTGACCACCCCAACATGCCATTCCAGCCTGCCAAACAATGAGAACTCAGGAGGGATTAAGAGCAGTATTACTAAGATCAAACTTATTTCATATTATTTGTCTTTTACTAGAGTTTTGAACCATTTTTAACTGTTACACAGAACAAGAGGTGATTTCTGGCCTAACACTGACAAGCACAGTGCATCTGATGGAGGCATGTGGTGTTTCCTCCAGCACACAGCAGTGTGAGCTACACTGGGCAGTGCTAAGGCAGGGGCACCAGGCTGAGCAGCCTCTGCTCTCAATCCATGCCTGGATTTGCACCTGCCCCTTCTGCCCACCTGACAATGGTGGGTAACACTGCTGGGTGCAAGGTCCTGGCCCAAGAAAGATTTAATTCACAGGCTTAATACTAAAGCAGAAGATCTATCCTGCTTCCTTCATCCAGTGCACACATAAAACAAATGCAGGACAAGACCTTCCAGTGGGGTTTGGGTCAGTGCAGCCACTGCCACCTCAGCGACCACCATCCCAAACCAAGAGCAGCTACACACGGGGCAGCTGCTCACACTGCCACAACTCCACCCCAGCCACAAATTGATCACCCTGAAATCATAAGTGGGTTTACTAACATTTCTGTAAAAAGCACAGAGAGTGCAAATCTTTAATGCCCATGAAAACAAAGCACTGAAATCAATACCTGTCCTGGAAATGGTGGGCGATTTCCTGTCCAGGCCACCTGGCTCTGGTTGAGCTGCCGGGATATCTGTGTCAGGTTCTGGCCGGTCGAGGAGGAAGACTGGATGTCATTGACACCAGGCACATGCACCACAGATGAACTGAGGGTTCAGAACACACACACAGCCTCGTTTGTATGGCCTGTTCTCAATGCACAAATTGTATCCCAGATAAAGAAATACTGACAATACGTTAAAGCTAATTATTCAATCTGTCTTGATAAGAAAAATGACTGAGAGCCATCACAAAACTATGAAACATACTGGCATTCTAAATGTCAGTCCTAACAGACACAGCAGGCACAATTATTTTGAATTAGACTTCAGTAATCTCCTGGAAAGGGCTTCTAAGAATAAATACAGTCTCACATATGGTGCATACACACTTAGCCCCACACCAGTTTAACATTTAATGCATAAAAAACCTGGCTTCCAGAGAGGATTCAAGCAGGTACTTCATCACAAATTTGTGCTTAAAGTCAACAGTATTTAAGCATTTGCTCAAATGCCATTCTAAATGAAGATGGGCACAAAAGATGATACTTATAAGCAATTCCTTATTTTTTTCCTGCCTGGGCAATGAAGAATTATGTGCTACATATTAAAAATAAGGGGTTTTAATTCCTTTTTTCACCAACTGATGCTAAAGAAGAACAGACAGTTGTATACCCAGGCAAAAGAATAATCAAGACAGGGAGTTAAACTCATGTAGTAACTTTGGAAAACTAATAATAATAAAAAAAAGTATTTTTAAGGAACTTTTTTACATGTTATCTGTTTCCTACTTACTCAATTTCACTACAGAGAAATACCCAGCAATTTCTAATTATAAGAAAAATTTTATGGAGGAACTGCTCCACTTCACCATTTTATTCTCATGGAAGTCTTGATCAATGGAATCTACACAACTACACACCGTGACTGTACTTTTATATATAAAAACATTTTTTTTATATGTCATATATAAATGAATAGAAGTGAAGACAGCACACAAAACCACTTTTGTGGATCCACTGAAACAGCTTGTTCTTTTCTCCAATCCCATCCCTATTGTTTATTTTCACAATCTTACAGAGAGAGAAGAACACAGATTGGGAAAAGAAGTAAACAAGGCTGAGCAGAGAGAAAAGCAGGAATCTGAATCCTTGGAAAAGGCTGACAGAATCCCTCCCAGAGTGTAAGCAAAACGTGGCAGGCATTTGAATATGGGAGTTGTTATTCTGGATTTCTTACTGCCTAAAAGCAAAGTGTATGTTTAGAAATTCTTTGTAGCGTTTTCTAATTTTTAAAAATATCTGTTTTATTTTTATTTTATACTATCACAGAGTCTCCAAAGAGGGAAATGTAGACCAGAAAGTCCATCTAAATCTGGCTGGAGCACACAGCAGCTGCTGGGGAGGGCTGGCCCTACTGCCAACACCTTCTCAGCTGGACTGGCAAGTCCCATCACCTAAGGAGCTTGGACTGTCTCTGGAACTGTACTTTGAAAGCAGAATTCTGCAGAACAGTGCCTAAGGGCTGCCCAGGCTCAGTGAGTGAATGGGCCAGGCTGGAGTCCTTATATACAGGACAGTGCACTGACAGTGGAAATGCTGGCAGAAATGCAAACCATTACTTGATGTAACAGAATATCAGTAGGAAAAAAGCTACAGTTAAACATCAGGAATTAGCAAAGGAAATTAACAGAACACAAGCCAAACCCCCAGATGGCAAGTCAGTCACCCAGTAATACACAATATCCAATTAAAAGACATTTTACTTTACTCTCATATCTCCCCAAGTCATACTTGGTTTTAATTTGACAAAACACACTCACATGGATCTTATTTCTCTTCACTGAGATTATTAGCAATTATGACTTTAAGAGCACATTTGTTTAAATAAAATCAGTGTTTGCCAATGTTTTCCAGTTTGAGGAACTGGCAGGTTCTGAGTGGCTGTTCCTTCACTTTCACAGCCTTGGCTGATTTGAACAGGAGAATAAAACTCCAATAAGACAGTGGTGATATCACAAGGCACTAAGGTCAACACAATTGCTTTTACCACACTCTCCAAAAGCAACTGGAACCTGTTTGCCAGCTGGTAGGCAATGAGACACACTTAGAAGAACTCAAAAATGCCTTGGAACATGCCAGACCACCACCTTACATGTATTTGGAAGCTCCCTTAGGAGAGTATTCGTGCCCCTGTCCCAGTCCTCACCTGGGACTATGGATGCAGCATCCTCTGTTCCCTCTGATACCCACATCAATGCCCCTCAAGGCAGCCCTTCAGCAGGAGTAGTGACAGCTCTAAGTGCAAAACAAATCTTTGCACCCTCCTAGCTTGGGTGAACGTTCCTCAGATCTCTGACCCTGTCCTGTCACCTCTCAGAGTTATTTCCCTTCAGAATTTGTTGTTGCTCCTTAGCTTTTTGCCAATTACAATATCACAGCAAAAAGTACCTACTTACCAGACAGTATTTTTAAGAGAGATGCCCAAATCATCTCAGCTTGTAAGCCCAGCCTAAGTGCTGAAAAATCACCAGCAGTGAAGTGTACACAAAGTAAAATTCATTCATGTAAAAAAAGCTCTTGCACATTGGGTTGGTTTTGTTTCCACAGGTCTGAAGGGGGACAGTTTCCCTCTCTCAGACAGCAACTGACACATTCAGGATCTGCACCAAATACCTGAAAGTCTTTCCCGAGTGTCCTGGCTGAAATGGGCTTCCCTGTGAGTAAAGCTGCTGGTTCCCTGCTGTGGATGCAGAGGCCATCATTTTTTTATCTGCTACAAGAGAAAAACAAATCACAGAAAAATAATTAATTTAGGGGGTGAGATCATGAAGGAAAAAATATTTAAAGATAATTGCAGTGTACGTTTTCTTTCCTTCAAGCTTCATGAAGAAGCTCTGTGGAACACATTAGGAATGACACAAAGTGACAATTCAGTGTGAAAGCAGAGGCACAGTTGGTTTGTGTCACCTCCATACCCTCCTCACAGGCTGTGCCCCACTAATGCCATTGTTTGCACAGAACATTGTGCTGGTTGTGCCCTCTGGCCACACAGCCCAGAGCTGCTGGAAGCTGCTCCTGACTGCACAGAGCACAGCTCTGGGCCAGGTGGGGGGTGAGGGGTGCCCCAGGCACAGGCTGGAGAGGGGAACAAAGCTGTTGTGGAAGAAAGGAGTGAGGGGCTGCCCAGGGGGATGGAGGGATGGCACAGGAAACAAGCCTGGTCTGAAGAGGGTGTGATGCACGAGCACCTCTGTGGTTCAGGTGAGGGCACATTTCTGCCACCAGGGAAAGTCCTCCAGCCCCACTGCTGTAACCACAGACTGTCTGCACTGAGGTGGCAGCTGAAAGCCCTCACCCTGCTGGGTTAAAGAACCCAAGGAAGGGTGTCCAAGAGCTCTCTCCTAACCAGATGACAATCTGCTTCCCAAGGAACACCCACCTCCCTGGCAGCCTGGTGGCATTGCCTGCTCAGCATGACAACCTGCAGCCCCACCTGCACCCCAGGTGGCTGGAGGCACTTTGCTTCTGAGTGTCACGAGACCTGCACACCTGAGCTGTGGCAAGGCAAAACACAGGTCTGTTGTGGAATTTGCTGTCCTCATGTGGCTTGGGGGAGTCATGAAATAGGATGGGGAGCCATTAAATAGGATGGAAGTATCCCAGAGGGGTGGAAGACAAATGAGGGTAGTGAATAAACTGCACAAAGAGATGCTATCAACTTTTATAGTCTACCCTTAATGTGGCAACTGGAGATCAATCTCTAATTGAATGAAACAAGACTGGGTGAACAGCACCATTTGGCCCCTTAATTCAATTTTCTGGTACTGGATTATTCCAAAGCTCAGGAAAATCTCACTACTACTTCTCTTAAAATAATTTACAGGTCTGCTACACCACCCTTTATTCACCTTCTCCATCTCCCCTCCAAGTGCAAAACACCCTGCAACTCACTGATGGTTTTCCACCCATATGCTGCCATGTACTTGACAGATCTAGAAATCAAGGCTGCCCCCTCATCTTCCCCTTTGCTCTTTTCAGATTCCCACTCATTTCACAAGATGCTCTCTCGGACAAAAGGCCCACTCAACTCACAAGTAACAGAAGTATTTTTTAGGTGTTTAAATTTTTTTTTAGCTTTCCCTAGCTTTTAGAGACCTCCTGAGTGTGACTCACCACAGGCCTCCAACACACAGCAGCTCTTCTGTTACCTAAGTTGTTCTTACATTATGTTCCTAGCAAGAACCTAAGCTTGCCTCTCAAAAGAAAAAAGTCACCTCAAATTCCCTCAGAGGAGCCTTGGAGAGGGAGTGTGGATGCCACTGATGCAAGATGGCATTGCTTGTCTTTGTAATGCAGAAATTTGTAGAAATTCCTCCCTGGCTAGCTACTGCCAAAACAGAAACCAAGGCTGGGCTGCAAAACTATGCTCTCATATTTAAAAAAATACAACAGGGAGAAATGGGGACAAGGTGTAGAGAAGGTTGTGCATATAGTAGGAAGAACTGAGAATGGGTTGGCATATCTCTGAGAAGAAGTACAGATGAATTTGTCTTTTTCTGCAGTAATGTCATTCTTGCATGAGATGCCCCATTTTCTAAGGCCACCCTTTGCAGGGACACCAAACTCTCAGGGCTGGAACAGACTGAGCCAAAATCCTGCGGGTGCTTTAGATATTTGAGAACAACTCACCAGAAAAATTGAGAGTGCCCCAAATGAACTGGAATTCCTCAAGTGGAGCAGAGTTGCCATGGCAGCTACCAGGGTCTGTGCCACAGGATGAGGCCAAGACAAAGGGAACAGCTAAACTAATAGCAAGCAGCTAATTCTCCTTCCTGAGTTACCCTGAATGCTCTTTAGCCTCTGAATCTGGCTCACATCTCTCCCAGTTGTATTCCTACCTAGGATTTTTCACACAATTCTCTGCTCTCACCTTTGGTACAGCACTGATTTCTGATTTTTTTTTTTGTTTGGGAGTTTGGTTTTTGGTTTTTGTTTTTGAGGTTTTTTTTGTGTTTTTTTGTTTTTTTTTTTTTGTGAATTTTACCTCTCTGTTTCTCTCTAAAAACTCCACTGGTCAATGATGCCCCTTCCCCCAGCAGCACCAGTATCTCCAACGTTTCTGCCTCTTAACTGAATCTCTCTCTAAGAACTGCACCATCCCATGCTTCAAATCACTTGCAGGAATTGGTGAAGCAAGGCTTCCTCTCCCAACTTCTGGGGTTTTAATGAAGTGTGGCCACTACATGCAATTATAGCAGCACTCTCCCTGTGTCAGCCCATGTTCTTACAGAATGAGAACGGGTATCAGCATAAGGCAAATGTCTGGCAGGCAGCACGCAGGCTTGTCAATATTGGTTTTGGACAGGGTACCCCATCCCTAACTGGGAACCACCCTTTATCATTCAGAGGAGACCTTGATCACAGATCCCATGAGAAATTCAGAGAGGGAGAATGTCCCAAAAAAAGCACAGCCTGTAAATTGATAAGAATGAAAGGAGAAATGGCATTTCCAAGAACATGACCTCCCAGCTACTTCACAGCTTGTGACACCCTTAACCCTAAGCCCTCCCCACAAACAGCTGAGAGCTGCCTGAAAAAGAGCCAGTAAGGCAGCCAAAAAGCAAGATGTTCTTGCTTGTAAAAATATATTCTGGTGTTTAGGGTTGGACTCTTGCTACCTTCTAATGGACCCCTTCTATGGCCTCAGCTGTTGACTCCACAGTTCAAGTAAACAGAGAAGGATGAACAGGAATAGCAGAGAAGTCCTAGCAACAGGAGGACAGAGTATCAAGTACACATTGCAGTTACAATGTCTTCTCCAATTGAAAAAGCCAATCCAGACATAAGAAACCAACAGTGAGGTCACCTTCCAACACCCCGGGAGTCAAACCCTGTGGGTCGTTTCCTCCCTGCACTGCATGACACTTGCACATTGATTTATTTTAAACAAATGTAAAAATTCCTCTTTTTCAGTGAGGACAGCTAAGAACAACAAACAATCAATGAGCTCTTCCACAAGCCATGGCATTAATGAGCCTGGGTTTCCTACAGATAAATTTCAGATGATCCCTTCAGCCGCCAGGCTTAGAGGTTTCTGCCTGTTAGGGCAACAGGCAGCACAGGCTGGGGCTACTTTGGGACAGCTCCATCTTTCTGACTGACAAGTTGGCTGTTACCTCTTACAACAGGGCTGGGAAAGCCTTTGGTGAGGGCACCAGTAAGGACTCTGTCCTCACAGCAATTTCCAAGGAATATAGAACAACATATTGTTTCTGAGAGTCCTATCACTCTTAGAAGAACTTGCTAAAAATTTTAAAAGTTGTGGGAAAAAGAACAAGGACTCCTCACAACCAGGTAACATGACTGGAGATGCCTCAACCGACCTGAGAACAAGAATATTGTTGGCAGCATATGACTCTGAAAACATTGATACAAAAGCTGGTGATTTGATAAAAAACTGCAGGCTATCTTAAGACTATATAGTGACTTTCTTGTCTCTTTTTTAGAGAAATATGTCCCTCTTTAGAGAAATAAATTTACATATGCTGTTTAGGAAAGAAACATTCCATTAGAAATGGAATGTTCTGCTCAGTATATTTAATATCTAGGAGCACTGCCTAAGGTGTCCCTTTGAAATGAAAAGAGAATCAAAACCAGGCATCTCTGGTGATACAAAAAGCATCCTTCCCTCTTTGAATTTACTCAATCATCTTTAGGGAAAACACCAACTAATGACAAATGCTAGGAAATGTTCCAAAGATTGATGCTGCTTAGAAAATTCTCTGCCACTCAGCAGTTTCTCTCCATTCTCTTGAAGCTGTGCTCTACACGTGTAACCAAGCTTAACACAGTATTATAAATTATACATCAGGGACATCAACTTACAAGCAGTTATTCCAGCAAACATCTCAGCAAATCTAGGATCTCTCTCTTGGGAGAAGATAGCATCAGGCTTTTCCACAGACTTTCCACCCTCATGAACATTAGCTGGTATACTTGGAACAGGCACCTGTTGAGATACAGAGAGGAAGGTAATTCCCTCTGCTGTATTTGACAAAAAGGAATTCAGGGACAGTCACAACGTACTTTTAGTTTTGCTGAAATCTGCTGTTGTTTTACATCTTAAATGATCAGAGGCACAAAAAGAAAAATCTGAGAAATTTCACCTGAGATAAGTCATAGGATGACAGCCCATCTCTTTGATGTACTTCGAGTTCTGCTTGCTGCTGCTGAAGTTGTCTGCAAGGGAGACAAAATGACTTTCTTACAAAAACCAATTAAGATACAAAAAGGAATAGTCACGGTCTCCTATTTTACACTCCCAGTGAAACATGTCTCAGATGATTTACTAAATCCTTTCCTGTGAGATCCACCTGTTTTTACAGCTTTCTCATTGAGAAAACCTGCACCACAGGAATGTGCAACAGGGCACAGGAAGAATTTTGCGGTGACAGCACAAAAGTGTAGGTGGGTAAGTAATGAAGGATGGAACACAATCTCCTACTAAAGGATTTAAAATTTCACTATTCTTAATTCATTGTCTTCCTCATGTTAATGATGAACACAACAGACCCCCTCTCTGATTCTGCTGAAGGAAACAGTAAGCTTGCTCTCCAGGAAGATGCCTAATGACAGAACACCTCAGCAGCTGGGAAGTTATCCAGATGTTTTACACCTCTCATTAACAGTTGCTTTCTGTTGCTTGGTCACAACAAGCAAGAAAACTTCTGGCCTGGAGATGCACAAGTAGAACACTCATCTTTGTGAGGCTCTTGGCTCAGTTAGCAAAGAAGATATGAACCCCCACAATTATGCTAGAGCTCAGAGATTAGGATAGGATTGGACTAAACTGACAAAAAACTTGGATTTGGTATTTGTAAATGATCCTTGACAGTGCTCCCAGCTTGTGTATGTTTCCGGCTTCTTTCTGAAGGAAAAATCACCCAAAAAATGGGAATTACACACCATGTGTGTCTTTCCCCATAGAGATGATACTTGGACAGGCAGGAATAGATGAGATTTTGAAAAACAGCAAGACTATGGATTTGAAATTCTGGAAAATTACAATGTATTTTTAGTCACAGGCTTGAATTTCAGACTTTCATCCAAATCTTCTTTTAAATTTTGAAATAGATTCAAATAGCAAGGGACTGAGAGACAAACTTGCAGACAAAGTCAAATGACAAATTAGACACAAACTGGTGGAAACGTGAGGAATCACTCAAACAAGCTACTGAAATAAGTAACACATTTTGCTATCCCTTGAAGCTTTTCCAGGAGACACTTTGGTCAGTTTTTATGCTCCATGGCAAAAATCTGTGTCCTGCAACAAACAGCAGGTCAGACTAAGTGGCCAAAAGCCTTCTGCAAGCCTTACAGTATGAGAAAACATAGTAGAGGGAATAACTTTTGTCCTAGCAGTAACATGCAAAAAAAGGCAGTGCTCCCAGCCATTAGAGAGCCACGGATTTTCCCTATTATTTTCGTGAACAGAAAATTCCTAAAAATTACCTCTGGAATGCAAAGACAATCTTTGTTCACAAGCATAAAATGCAAACTTTTCCAACAGCACTATGGGAGGCAATTTAATCATGGGGAATCTATGGGGAAGTTTCTAAATACCACCCCGTGGACAATAAACACCCATTAAATCCCGTTGTTAACGTGAAAGCTAATTACACTGTTTCATTTGTTTTCATTACCACCGACTTGGTGCGTGTGTCAATAAACAGCACATTAGGTTCTCCTCTGTTCCTTATAAAGAATGTTTTCTTGATTCAGCCATATATATACAAATGAGCCAAACCAAACAGCACACTCACTCATTATTTGTTTTGTAGGCACTTCTCTAACTCAGTGCTCCTTCGCCCCTCTCTATCTTTCATCTTTAATACTCATTTAACTGCACTACAATATAAACACCACATTGCACTAACAGCACTGAACTTAGGGAACAACCTCCCAAAATCCATTTCCTATAAAAACCAAATAGTTCTTTATCTTTACTGAACTCTGCAAGCTATGCTGCACTTAATTAAGATTGAAATGCAAAGCCAGGGTAGCATCTTCTGTTGTTACTGGCTGCTACTGCATAAATAGTTTAAATGGTGCTTGAAACCTGAAAGAAAATGTGCAGCAATTCATGGAGCAGCCAACCAGGGAGAGCTCTGTGCTGCTGCTGTGGCTGCTTCAGACCCTGCCATCCCACCAGCCCTTCTGACAGCCAACACAGGCAGGTCCCTTTAGTCACCCAGCTGTTGGATAGTAAAAATTAACAGAACAAGGGATTATCATCAGTTTAGGCAAAACTCAAAGTTGCCCTCTAACTTTGAACCCAAAAATTGTTCTTGGTTTCACTTTCAGTTTCAGGGGTTCAAGCAGTAAATGAACCATTTCTTGGCTCTACAGTTTACCCAATGCAGCAAGTGAGGCATTGTCTGGGTCAACAGTGGATTCTGTCTGTACTGACCCACAGGTTCAGTATGAAACTGGGAAAGCCCTTGGCTTGGACAAGAATGGTTCAGCAAATCTGAAGGCTTTGATAGTTACTTCAAATTTACTTTAGTAAATACACATGGAGGAAAAAGGAAGACAGTGTCGAAGTTCTTCTGACATGTGAGAAGATGTTAAGCTCTCTCTATGAAAACTGAAATCACTGGTTCCCTTTCCAGGCATCAGAGTAAACAAAAATCATTTGAACTTTAAAATTAACAGGCTCTTTGGTGGGAGAGAAAAAACAATCTTGCATCCCTACCAAGCTATTTTTATGTAATACAGGCACATGTGTTTCCTGTGTCTGGTTTGGACAAAAGCAGAGTAGTAAAAGCCTTGGGGCTGTGGTTGTAAAATCCTCTTTCAGAAATTCTCAGTATCTCCCTCTTTTAGCCTAGAGCTTCAACTCAGCCCTGCAAAAGGGTCTGTCTAACATCAGAATCAGAAAGATCACAGATGACACGAGAGCATGAGAAAGTCGTTACCACCACTACCACCAAGTGCAATTTTATCAGCATAGTTGATCTCTTTAGTATTTTGGCCCAGGAGAACCCAGAGCAGAAAGCATCTCTCCCACAGGCTGATTCATCCAGCAGGCTGCTTCCAGCAGCAATCTGGGCCAGCTCACTCCAACACAACAAGTCTCGAGACTCAGGACAACCACAGGACTCATAAATTCACACAGTGCAGCCCAGGACTTGCGGCTTCCAAAAATGAAACATCAGATATTCCACACATGCCACAAAAAAACCAGCTCTTCTTTATTTTGATGTATATACATATCAATATATACATATAAGACCTTTATATAACCTGTCACCACAACATTATTTTATTCAAACACTGCTCTATCTGTATAATAAATAAATACTGATAACAATTATTTTTTCTCTTTGGAAATCAAACAGTCCCAACTACACAGGAAGACGTGGTCAAACAGGGGACTCTTCTTTTCAGCCCAACACAGCACAAATGTGAAATGTTAAATGCTTCATTTCTCCAGGAAGTTTCTCTTGGATGACTACACCCAAGTGAAACTCAGAGAAGTTTTCTTTTCTTGGTTTTTTTTTTTTTTTTCCCCCGCAAAGAACTAAGTGAACATTTGAACCTAATATTTCCTTATCCTTCTGTACCAAAAGCAAGTTTGGACATTTCACTGTGTGAAGCTCCATCCAAAGGAGTATCTTTATTTTAAAAAAAGGAAAAAAAAAAAGAAATAAAAAAGAAACAAAAAAAAAGAGACAGAACAACCAAACCAAGCCAACAAATAACAGTAAAAATCAATGATTCCCTGCACAACTGGAATCATCACTGCCCTCTACAGTCTTTTGGGAAAATGCTGTTCACTGCCCAACTTGAGTTATTCCATTAACAGACACACACAGATGTATGAACTGTGGCTTTAAACTATCCTCAGTTAAAAACTGACTTAAACCCACTTTTTTTGGCTACATTGTCTTTATGATTTCATGCTGAATTTTTAACTACTTCAAGCCTGTTTTTTATGGGGCTTGCCTAGGTTACCACAGTGATAGGCATATCAAATCTGTCTCTGTGCCTTCAGCTGGGGAGAGCAAGCCATCCCTGCCTGGTCTCCATGGGAAGCACCTTGCTGGACCCAGAGCACCTTCCAGGAACATGTAAGGATGGCCACACACATCAGGGCTGGTGCCAAACCACCAGTCCCAGCAGCAGCTTAATGAGCAGTTGGAAATCACCAGCTACACCATGACGTACAACTCTTCAGGGCAGCTAGGAAATCAGAAGTCAAAACATGACCCCAAACGAGGGGGAAAAAAAAAGCCAGAAACAGGCAGGAACTGCAGTACTTTACAGTAAGTCCTCTTTGGAAATCTGAGAACTGGGAGAGAATAAGGGGAAAACCAAAACCAGTCTGAATAATGCATTCTTTCTACTATTCAAAAGCAGGAGTATAATGGGCTGTATCTTGCCTATTTCAGAACATTTTCAACATGACAGGAAAGAGGGAACATCCTCTGTCAAAGTAGCAGCAGGCAACTTCCATATTAGGTCAGCATTTCTGGGTTGTTATTCAAACCTAGCAAGAGAGATGGAAGCAGAGCCAGGAGCTGGCACAGCCCTATTCATCACAGGGAGTGCTGTGGTGCCAAGCTGAACTGTACAGTGCAGGCTCAGAAAAAAGCATTCCCAGAGTCAACACAACATAAGCTTCCAGCCCCACTTTTTCATCTGTGGCCTCTTGGGAACAAAGCACAATTAAACCAGCCTGGGACAAACCTCAGAAGATGTTTTTTTACTTTGCAGGCCTGTTTTTGCATATACAAATTATTTGAAAAAGTATTATGGGACAGCAGAAATGTGGAAATAGCTATTTTGATGCACAGCACAGACAAGCTGTCTGATTTCAAGACACATTTGCCTGTTTTCAATGAGCTTAACTATTCAGTTTAAGCCCAACTTTTTGGGTATGCAGAAAAACAAAAAGAGGAAAACAACTGTGATGCTGGGTTTCATGTAAGTGAATGAACAGCCCTTCCAGTCCAGGTATGAGCCATGTCCGAAGAAGCAAGACAAGGAATGCCTAGAGGCATTTCCAAACTCCAGTGCCAAAGCCCCAAGGGTTTGGTTTTGCAGTGGAGCTCTCAGCAGGCACCTCCAGCAGCAGACTGCTCGTTCAGCATTTCCAATACATGGTCTAACAAGCTGAGATCTCAAACCCAGTAATTTCCTCCCAGCTAAAGACTTGGCAAAAAATCTCTGGTCAGACCAGAAACAGATTTAATTTTAAGAATAGATTAGGTTTATATAGGAAAGAAGAAACATTTATTAAAAAAAACCCCTCACAATATAAAGCAATCAAGGCCAGATTAGGTTCTGCAGTTACTGGCTGAGAACTCAGCAGGCTCCAAAAGCATCTCTGCTCAGTCCACAGAGGTCAACCTCCACCATACTCTGAGTGTGACCTCCTCCTAAGAGGCCAAATGAAAGATTTTTGAAAATATTAATTCCAAGACAGGATGATTTAATTTCCCTCTTAAGATAAGGAGTTGGATCATACCCATACTTGGAAATATTCTATCAACTATCAGGAACCCTTCCCAATCAAACCTACTAGGCAATAATTCCTCCAGCTTCGTTAGGTCATAAAATAGACACAGCTGAAGCAGAAGAGCCCAGAACTACGGATTGGTATGATCACAATGAACATGGACACGGAATTTTCTTTTGGCTCAGGAGTCAGGCTAACCTTCCTCCAGTATCAGGACAGCTGTTGTGCTGCTGGAAGCTCTGCATTAGTTCAAGGCAGCCTGGACTGAGATCAATGGCCTTGTCTAATGACATAACAGATAAGTGACGTTTCCCCCCAGTGCAGCCAGGCCCTGGAAGCATCACAGGGTAATGACACAGAGAAACAGCTACACTGGGAGATCTCCTGATGCAGCAAAATCCTGTTACAGCCTGCACTGTCAGAGAGAAACAAAAAGTATCTGCTTAAAAAATTGGGATGTGCTTTACAGCAAAAAAAAGAATCGTTACAATTCCTTTAAAAGTAAGGGGGGGAGCACCCAGAAAGGCACATACTTGACATTAGTGTTGGTGCAGATGATGTATTCGATCTCATCAGAATAAGGATTCTGAAACGTGAAGCTGCTGGTTCTGATCAGCATCCACTCCCGGTTTTTGGTGCGAAACCGATACATCACAGACAGGACTTGACCTTTCAGTTTCACCACCTGCAAAGCCATTTGGAAAGGTTAATAACAGGAGACTGCTATCTGCTGTGCAAATGAATAGTCAACAGCAACAACTGGTGCATTTTAAACCTGAATTCCAGAAAGCCATGGGGACAGCAGAGGAATTTTTAATTTGGAGAGAATACGCAAAATCCTATCCATGTTTACAGCTATCTCCTTCAGAATGAAATCCTCATGCTTTGTCATATAAAATGCCAATTTCCAGCCTGCTTATAAAAAGAATATAGACTCAGGACAATCATCAGGTTGTACTGTAATCCCAACAAAGAAACCTTACAAATGTTTTAATTTGAAACACTTATCGAGAGACTGACAGAAACCAAACTGAGGATCCTTTACATGTTTGTCTGTAAACCATAAACCAATCACTGCAGCTAAACAAAAGCCTACAAGAAAAGCCATTTTGAGGTTGACTGCTTTTCTGCTTGGATACCCTGCTATACAATTAATATATGCAATAAATCAGCATCAAAATTTAGGACAACGCTTAAACACAGTGGTGTTTATTTTTTGGTTTTTTTTAGAAACCACCAGGGGTTGGTCCCCCCCCACCATATTAAAAGACTCTCTAGGATGGCAAATTGCTAACAAGAATAACTTGCTTCTGGCTTTCAGCATAAAAAAAAGAGCCAGTGTTTGAATGGAGAGAACACCGATAAGCCACTGTCCATTTTAACAGTATACATTCCTTACTTGCACTGGCTATTTGTTTGTAACTAAGAATTCAGATGTCTGGGTTTGGTAACTGAAATTTTGTTCAAGTCAACAGTCAGGTACCAAGTAAGGATTAAGAAGCAGCCAACTAAAGTACTTTCAAAGCAATCTTCTCACACTGGCCCTGCGACTGCATTTCATGTGTTATCCAACAATCTGAGATTAAGCCAGAAGAAAACTTTCATGGTTTTAAGTCCCTCAACTGGCACTTACCTGGCCTATCTCTGTTTATATTTTACAGCTTTTCCACCAGGCTATCTCAGGGTTGCCTCAAGGAAGGAAAGGGAAGGTCTACTGCAAATAAATGCCACATCTTGTGGATTCTTAATCATTAACATCTGGAATTTACTTTTTATTAGCTATCTGCAGCCTGTATTCTCTAAAAGTAGAAGTCCCACTATTTACCCTCTGTCTTCATTGACAAGCAATTAGATTAAGAAAAATGTTCCAATCCTGCTTTTTTCAAGGTTTGCACATCAAATTAATCAACTGGATCTGGGGCTAAATGGAAAGAATGCAAATAGAAGACACAACAAGCTTTAGCAAAGCCCAAGAAAGTTCCAAATCATAATGAAGTAAATGACTTTTGGTTGGTTTTGTTGGGGGTTTTTTAATGCTTTTACAAGGTTTTTCTTAGCTCACTGAGCAACATTCTTTTATCAGCAATTTTCTACTACCACACCCAGGGTAGAAACCACAGAGCTGGTGTAGAGTGTGCAATCTGAATAGTATTCTACTGGGTATCCAACAACTATATACTGGACCCTTTGATATTAACCTGTATTTATTTGTCTTAGCCTTGAGACTATCTTATTCTGGCCTGATTTTTCCCACCCTGATGAATGAAGTTATCTTCCCAAGGAAATAAAGCTTGGAGATAGATACTGGCAATTGACCAAAAACTGCATAACCCTCCCTCCCTCCCTCCCTCCTCTGTTATGCACCAGCCTGGTTCTGATACTGTCAGCAAAGCAGAAGTGTCAAGTTTTCAGGTTTTAGGAAAAAAAGGAAAAAGGGTTTATTTGAAATCACAGTTACCTTTTTAATTAAGAGATTTCTAAGTCCAAATTAACAATAATAAATCAAACAGCAGTGATCTATTACCCTGAAATCCTGATTAAGCAAACAGTAATTCTGTAATAATATATAAAGCAGAGAGATTGCTGGTGGGAAAATCCTGAACTGTCTTAAGACAGAGCACACAAACAAACCAGCACAAAAAATTTCAAAGCTAATGATTAAACTTTACATTCTTATATTCTTTGGAAACAAAAACCACCTGGTGCAAAGCTTAACTGTTTACTTCAGTCTTTTATTGCATGATGGGAATAACAGCCCCAATCACACTGCTACTGTACTGAACAAAAATACACCCAAGAAGGCATTGCCTGCTAAGGAAACAACACACTATTTTCATAGATCTGACATGGATTGAGTGAGCAGGAAATTTCACTTCTAATTGCATTTTTTCCTGCTGTCTTTCTGTATGACCTTAAGCAAATCGTGTAGGTTCCTGATCCAGCAAATCACTTATGCACATGCCTAGCAGTGAGTGGTGACAGCAGAGTCCCCAGCAGCCGAGTTCAGGGGCACACTGGCAGCCTGCCACAGCCTGATCTCCCTCCCCTGAGCACGAGGAGGACCAAGTCATTAACTGCAGTGTTTGTTAGCCAGCCCTGCTGAGACCCAGGCAATCACTGGATGGATTCCCTGCAGAGGATGTTTGACAGGCCATTATCCAGCAGTTCTCTGTCACTGTCCCTTGGACAGATGAGTGGAATCAATCATTTGGGCACCACTGAAGAACAGCATATGTGTTCTCACTGCTCCTGTGCCGCTGATGCCATCAGGCACCAGTTCAGGGAGCTGAACCAGCCCAAAGCTGGAAGTTCCATGCAAAAGGAATTAGGAATGCCCTCCCAGCATGTCCATCCATGCCAGCACCGAGGCAGCAGGAAGGTGGGGAGGAGGGTAGGCAGGAGAGAAGAGGGGAAGCAGGAGCTAACTCCTGGTGACAGACCCCTGCCAGGAGGATTCAGCTGCAGCATCACATCCCCAGCCGAGGTGGGGCAGAGGAAATGTTCTGGCTGTGGTGATCTGTTTAAAGCAATGAACTCTCACAGTCAAATTCAATTCTCAACATCTTGAATTTAAAAAGGCTGCTGTTTGCACTCAGTCTGTGCAAGGGAACTGGAGACACAGTTGGCCATGGGGCTGATAGTCCCTGTTGAAGGGGGGATGGTGAGAAACAGCTCAGGACTGTTAATATCTTACACCATCTCCTACACTTCTGCAGAGACCATAACCTCAGTTTCACAATCTGGTCTAGGGACATAGCATTTAGTTGTTTTTCCCCCAGAGGCTCTGTCTGTGCATGCCATGCCTGAACAAACAGTTGGCTATACAAATTACTTAGAAGTCACTTCATATCCACATTTCACAGCTGAAAATACATCTCGGCATCCAACGCAAGGTGGATCAACACAACTTGGTTGAGCTATTGGCTGTTGTTAGGAAATCTGGAACCACTTAGATCAACTGAGCCTCTAACTAACCAATAGGTTAAACATCCTGTGCTGGGTGTTCTGGTGCAGCAGGAAAGGCACTGAAAAGCCCAGCAATAAGGAGGCAGCTCAGGGAAAGCCCTGCTAATGCATGTCCCAGACCAAGCTGAAACAGCAATCTCTGCAATGGAATAAATGGCACTGATTCAGCTGATGTAAATGTGGCCCATGGTAAAAATTAATCCAAACCAGTAACTCTGCCTGTATGTTGTATTTCTTTTGTTACTTCCTTGTATATTTCAATTTCTAATAGAGAAAAAGGGCCAAATTACATGTTGATGTAAAGTGGTGTAACTCCATTAAAGTACATGAAAAAGCAAATCATCTGTGTTAGCAGAGAACTCAGTTACAAACAATCCAGTGTCACAGAGGGATGTAACTACTTCCAAATCAACAGCCCATCTTGGAAGGTAAATAATTTTGGTTACCACTGAACATAGTGGGATCAACACAGGCACCTCCAAAACAGTTCACTCTGTGCAGCAAAAAATCAAATATATAACTAGAAGATTTATTTCTGAAAATACTGTCAACCTGTGCTGCAGTTTAAGCTACCATTTATTATGCAGCTTAACCAATTGATAACTGACCAACAAATTGTTTTGTATCTTGAAACTTCTTCTCCTGCATAAAAAAAAAATAAAATAAAAACTACTTCTGTGGATAAAATAATAACAAAATTATAAAGTGTGGAACAAAAGGAGCAGGACACAGCACCTGTTGGAAACTCTCTCGCAAATGGCTTTGGTCTTCAGGATGGCAGAATTCTAAAATATCTTTCCCCAGAAGATCCTAGAATAAAACATAAAGCTATGTAAAAAACCCAACCCACAACAGAAATCCACATGCAGACCTGCAAGTCATTCTTGCAAACACCAGATCTATCACACTTAATGGGACTACTCAGTTAATCAGGGATGAACCATACAAACAAGGTTTGTAGGCATCATGCCCCATGTTTTTACAAAAAAGTTTAAGTTAATTTCTAATACCTGTGAAATGGTATATTGAGAAGACTGATATCTGCTACTACAGCTCATTTTATGGCACTAATTTTTGTAAAGACACTTATTATAAAGCAATTTAAAATTAAAAAAAATATTAATAAGGAAATGAACAAGGAACCACTTTTGCCTCTAAACTGCAACTGCTGGGAGTTGATCGGAGGAAGAGCTGTGGTTCATTTACTATTCTACTCAGTTCTGTACTAGCCTCCTGTTCAGAGGAGCAGATGTAAGCCTGAAGGAAAATAGATGCTGTAAATTATGTTTGCTTACTGTTCAAGAGATTGGCAGAATCAAAGGTCTACAGGACTAAAACTCTCTCCAAGCACTGTTAACTTTCCATCACAGAAATGTCTTCATTGGAAAGCTGTGCAAGGTTCAGAGCACTTTGCTGTCAGAATTTTAATCAGATCTAAAGGTATAAACCCCACACAGAGGCGTGGACAGCAAAGAAAAACGAACAGCATTCGGTGCCTGATGTATGAATTATCAGCTACAAAAACTTCACGTTTGCAAATGGGATTTTCTGCATTAGCTCCACCCATTCTCCACATTCCCAGTGGCCACAGACCTGGGGCTGGTAGCCAATGACACTGATGCACCTTGGGTCCACAAAGGTGATGACTCCATCAGAGTTGTGCCTGGACAGGAACTCCGTGGGGACCGACATGCCGTTCATGTCCATGCACACGGGAGAGCTGGTCACCTAGGCCAAGAGAGTCCACAGCAGTCACCTACAGCCACGTCTGACCCACAGCTAAAGGACAGAATCTGCTGGCAGACTGCTAGCAACTGAAGGAAGTAAAATAAAACAACAGCACAGATAAATGGCAGAGCAGCCTTTAGTCCAGTTTGCAGGGCAAATATCTCACCCCATGGCATCTATTGAGGATTAACAGCACAGAAGAGAAACAAACACACCAGAAGTTCCCAGGAAGGGGGGATAGATATACTGGGGATGAAAGTCCAGCTGGATCCATCTCACTTTGCAGCACATCAGGCATCGTGATTCCTATCTCTGTCAACCAAGAATGAATGGCTTGCAGAGGACAATGCAGTCCACTCATCTTAGGATAGGAAACCAACCCATTATCTGTAGACCTAACCAACAGAACTGCTCAGACTAAACACTCCTGTTTCAGGTGAAATGAACCTCACCTGAAACACCTACAGAACCTGAACCAAGTCCTCCAGAGGCTGAGGTAGGGGATATTAGACCAGTAAGTGGCTGCTCAAAATGAAAAACAGACCTCTAAATACTACTCACATCTCACCAGAGAGAACTGTGTGTTTTCAGCTCTCTGCCTGAAATCTGTGCTATCAGGCCACTTCATATCCATTCTTTCCCACTGGAGGTACAAAGGAGACCACTGATTTTTTTACAACTCCCAGAGCTATCTCTGCTAACAATGCAAAATGAGCAAAATCTCATTTTTTTGCTACCTCAAAGCTGATTAGCCAGTTAACCATGTGCAAGATTTCAACTTGCTGTAAGAGAACAAGAGTTTTTAATTTGTGAACCCTAACTCCTTTCTGATTTAACCCACCACAGAGCTTCCTCCTGCCCGCCCTCACATACCACAATGGCTCCTCTAACGTAACAGACGTTTTGACATTACTTGGAAATCATCTTTCTTTGGAAGCTGGAACACATGAACACCCATAACTTCCTTCTTTCCATTAGTGGAATATATTACTCTTGATTATGAAAGCATGATTAACCTAAAACCCATTCTGCAGTACTTGTGTAGCTCTGCAGTGGCCATGGAGAGCCACTCTTCAGATGAGCTAACATCTGCAGGCTGTTCACCTCAGGTAAGACAGGTCTGGTCCCTGTGAAAGGGTCCTTCCACCTGTCCAGGAGGAGTGAACCCCTCCTAGCAGATGTCAGTGAGTGCAGGGGATCATGCAAGAGGCTCAAACATGATCACCCATGGCAGAATTCCCAGACCAGGAAGATAAAAACTGTCCTCCCTGCTGTGAGGAAAGAGATTCACCATGGCTGCTTTAGCTCAGAGCTCTGAACTCAGCTCAGCAATGCACTACAACAATTGCAACTGTCTGCACAAAAAGGAAGGAAAATTTTATTCACCCAGCTCCTTCAGCTCACATCTCATCTGAATGCACAACACAATACACGCTGAGAATAAAGCTATGATTTCTGAAGTGCCTCTTGACTGCTTTATCTTTACCATTTTCAGAATAACTCCTGCAATCACAGTATTTCAAGTAGTTGATTAGTCAGAGAGTGAATGACTGCAAAAATGGCAGGGAGCATATCACTGGCTTTGGGGGTCACCTTAACCCACCACCTGCAGCACCTGTACTGCCACGTTTCTCACTGCCTCCAGCACCCCAGCCCTACACACCCTAAAGAATGGCAGGTCACACCCTACACACTCATCAGGAGCTTCTCTGCTGTTGTTACTGGATTAAGTACACATATCCAGCACCAAAATCACAGTTTCATTTTGCTCTGCTGGCAGGTTGCAGACAAGTCACTGACTGCACAGACATCAAGGCACTTTATAAACTGGAGGCACGTTAAAAGTTACAGTTTAGTAGCAAAACAGTGTGCAAATCATTTACAACCACACCAGAACAATGATTATGCTTTCAGAAATAGTTTGTATATGGAAAGACTGGCATTACCTGAAGCCTTCCTATTGCCACGAGGCAGTATTTACTACCTTGTCCCACATCAGCATCTTCTTCTGGTATAGTCATTCCTAGAGTACATGATAAAAAACACTGTTATAATTAGGAAATTGAGATAAACAGAGATGCTGCTGTCCTGGCTCTGTACTTTTTTAGATGCTTTAAATCTTACAAAATAAGCTCATTTTCTTCTCTAAGATTCAGTCATTATCTCTGGGTTCAGATCAGATGATGTTTCTCAGTTGTGCTCAATCCTAAGTACCTGACATGTATACATAGTGCCCATAGCAGCAAGTTTGGCTGCTGAAGCAGATACTAAAATGCCATTATACACCGAGATGGACAGAAACATTTCCATGAGTGCTGCTCCACCAGCACGTTATGGAACCATGGGGTCACTTAACATGGTCAGTGAATGCACACTATGTTCAGTTTTCTTTGTGAATAATATTTTATAATGAGCCTTAAAAACAAGGCACAGTCTAAATTAATCACTAATTCTGTGCTCATATTAAACAGCTGGTTTTACTTTTTTCTATAATGGACTAAACCTGTGTTGTTACGTTGAAAGACTGAAAAAAATGCGGATGCTTTGCTAACACTGCTCTTTCCAGCTGTGTAACAGGAGGAACTACTATAAACACAGGAATAGCTTCAAAACATACATGTGTACTATTTTCCATCTCAGTGTTTCACAAATAGGAACATTCAGATTAGCACTGTTTACTTGCTTGTTGGCTAAGCCTTGAGCTAAGCCTATTTCCCAACTCCAGTGCTGAGATACCAAGTTCGTATAAAACGTCTTCCAGGAGTGACACCACTGACCTATTTTAAGTGATCTGTAAACTCTTTCACAAGGATTTTCAAGGAATTCAGTCATAACAGGCAGTGAATCATTTAAGAGGCACTTCAAAGCATTAACAAAATTAATTGCAAAGCAGCTACCATTTTTGAAACAACAGTCACTTTATTTTTTAAGTTTATAATCCCCAGTGTAAGCCAGTCTTTGGAGGGGATGACAGCACACCAGTCCAGAGGATGACAGCACACCACTTTCGTAAATGACACCTCTGAAAAATGACTAAAAATGCTGCTGAATGCAGTAATCTCTAAGGATGTTATTTTGTATCAAAGCAGTTGAATCTTATCTGACAATCAGCTTCCAAACAGCATTTTACAGGTATTTATTAGTCTTCACTGAACTATGCAATAAAACAAAATACACCAAGTATGAAAGAAAACCCTCCCATATTTTTGTATAATATATTGAAACTTGTTCTGCATTAATTTCACAATCTGGGGTGCACAACATTATTTGCAGCACCCTACTGTTAACTAGAATTTTATCAAGGGGTCTCAAGCGCTTTACAAAGGAAGAGCATTATTGTCTCATCTAACAAGTGCTGTTTCAAGGACATAACTCTAAGCATTCTAGCTGGATGCTAGATCCCTTTAAATGGAGTTTTCCATTTTAGAAGGACACATTTAAAGTATATTCCCTTTACCCCAGAAGCTTTTTCCAATAATTTCCTTAGTGGCACAGAGTATTGCACAGGACAGCAAAGATACAGCCGGACAGATTCCACTTTGCATAATCTTTTTTTCTCTGTAGCTTTCAACAGTGATTTCCTTTTTAGGAACTTGGTCCATGCTACTGCTCAAATAAAATCAAAGTAACATAAACAACCTCCAAAATTAAACTTAGCTAAGAAACATTGTTTCTGATGTCACTCTGTTGACAAAGGGAGGCTGCTGTTCTCATTTTCATCTTTTTTTTTTTTTTTTCCCTTTTGCCCAAGATGGATTACATTTGGTCTTTATAGCAAAATGGAAAATGTCTTAGTTGGGTTATGCCACAAGACACTCTGTGAATAAAAACCAATCTGCCTGGAATTAATCAATACATGACCCAGTGGATTGTTAACCCCTTCCCAAAGTGCCTAGAGAAAAAATATAACAGAAAGATTGTCTGCTTCTCTGCAATGTAGGTGCTATTACTGGCAGCATTCCACAGGGAGAAATTATTTTCTTTATTCTTCAGCTGATACTTCCAAAAATTCAACTCTGGCTGTCTTTATATGGGAGGGTGCATTTATAGATGAGATTTACTTTTGCTTTAGCACACTTCCTATTGAACACACTCCAGCATGGTCAGATAAATCAAGATGTGCACTGTACCTTCTACCAGTTTGTCCAGCTCTTAACATAAAGCAATATTGCTCCTTATCACCAAATACCATCATTATCTCTAAAAAAAAGTTGTAAGAGCTTGGAGGAAAGCAGCCACTAAAGTGACCTTTAGGGGGCATCAACAAAATAAACATCCTTCAGTTATTCACATTCTTTATGTGTAACCCTGGGAGAGGGTTTATTTCTCAACACCAAATATACACCCCTCTAAAATAACAAATACAGTGCTGTGCTTGCCTGAGTTCACATCAACAAATGGCACAGCTAAGCTGCAACTGAGCATCACAAATAGAATGCTGTGCCGTCACAGGTTATATTTAATTTCCAAGTGTCCTCTATACCAGCAAACAGTTTCCCACAGGGCAACACAGCATGTGTTGGTGTGGACATAAGGAACTTTTTAGTTTTCCCAATGAGCTTCCAGTTGGCTCTAACAGAAAAGCTTCATTTTTTGCTTTCTTTCTCTACCCTTCTGCCCCACATCTTGTGCGAGACACAGAACAGCATTGGTGGATTTATGGTTTTATTTCACTACACTAAAAAAGAAATTATTTATAATTCTTTAAAAGGTGGAATTTAAGTGTTCAGTGGTCACTAGCAATACTGCCTGTCTTCATTAGATGCACTTCTGATAGTTACTTGCCAGGGAAGAACTACTCTGTGTGACTTTATCTATCATACAAAACAATGGAAAAAGGCTTTCACAAAAAAGGCTGTGGATAGCATACCAAGGATAAAAATCTCGTGAAAAATCCCAATAAAAACTAAATTAACCACTCTTTAAAAAAATAAATAAAGACTTAAAAATGACAGCACTGCAAGAAATATTTAAGCAACTATTTTGTTTTGTATTGGAAGAGGGAGTACTTTGCACAAACGTCCAGATTCTGGCCAAAACTTTAAAATAACCTAACAGCTTTGGCATGCTGTGGTTAAGATGTTACCGTAAGTCTGACTTGGAAGACTAAAATGTTTCTTTTTTAACTAAAGAGGAAAAAAAAGATTTCAACATTATCTGAATTTAACATTATTCTGTGACTCTTTATTTGAAGTTTCAAAACATGTATCTATCTCTTTGCTTCACTATGTGCTTTTGTGCAGATCCTGGCTTTGATTTACAGAAAACTACCAACATCCTGACAGACTATCTTCTCTCTCCACCAAATCTTATGCCATGAAAAGAAAGCAAAAAAAAAACTATTAGGAAAATATCATATGGACCACAGAAGACTCATTTCCTTCCAGGAATGAGATATTCAGAGGGGAAAAAAAAAATAGAAGAAAATCAAATCTTGCTGAAGTCGAAAACAGGAAAAAAAACCCAGGAGAAGGTCAGCACTTCTCAGTTTTATGACTGGATATGAACTCGAAGGTTCAGTGTACAGGTCTAGGCTGAGGACCACAAGTTCCATCTGTGCTGCTTCGCTGGGAACAGAGGGACAAAGGCTGGGATTGCTGCTCAGCCAGTTTCAAACAAGGGGTCCTTTTACCTCATTCAAAATCACCCAACATCACACTCTCATTATTTAACCAAACATACACCATGACTGGCTGGAACATCCATCTGAAATATCTGACTCCTTTTTCCTTTGACTTCCACACCAAGTTACACCTGATGACTTGAGGCCAGCATATAACCCATGGGGACAGAAGTGTGTAGGTATCATATGCCTGCTTTTGCACTTGATCTGAATTTTACCTGTCTTTTTAGGCACAATGGAGAAAAATGAGCAGACCACTAACACACAGCCTGAATGGAGGGTGAGGCATGATGCTTCCTCTGTTTTCACTCCCCTTTCTCAGCAAAGAAGGGGCTGAAGACAGTCTGCAAGTACATGAGCCTTGCTGCTCCACACAAGTGAGAAAAACCACAAAGGCAGGCTGGATGTGCCAGTGTTTTCATGCTGAACAAAGACCTGAGCCATAACACAACAAATCCAGTCCTTAAAATACGCCACCAGCTGTCTGAAGCTTATTTATTTTCACCTGTTTGAAGTACTCAGATTTCTTCAGATTTGCACAGACTCCTCCCTGCAGCAGCACTGTCAAATAGTCTACCACACCAATAGTGATCACAAAGCAATGATGCTTCTGTATCAACACTGATTTATTCAGTGTGGGACTAAAAAAACTGAACACGGGCCACAGACAAAGCAATTCAACCCAGAAAGAGAAAATACCAAGTGTTAAACAAATGAGACTAAGTACAGATTAAAGGCATTTGATAATATTGGTTATTTGGTTTGTGAAAGTACCCTTCATATTGTATACTAGCTATATAATGCACGTGCCACACTGCATACTTGGAAAGAAGTGGATCTGGAGTTTATACCAGTGTCCACTTGGCAATTGAAAAATAAATGAAAATTATCTTTTTGATCACTGAATTTTTAAACAGCTCTGATTTAGCACAAGCCCATTTATTCCCAAGAATCCAGAGACCATGCAGGGCTTGCTGATTATAACAAAGTAATTTTATTACAGGGTAGAGAAGCCTTGGCAAATTCCATTACTGCTGTAGTTATCTCATTTGCTTTGCAGATTATGGTTGGATTACCACTGGAAATAAGAACAAACGCAGTGATGTTGTTCACTTATTTACTCAGACATATAGGGGAACAATTCAGCCCACTGATATTCCCATCAACTTTGCAAGTCAATGGATACATGACAATCACCAAGACAAAGTGGGGAAGACTGGGAAGGCAAATAAACACTCATGAGAAAGGCCCTGATTCAATTCTGTGTGCCCTGGAAAAGGCACCCAGACATGACTAATAGAAGTAACAATTTGGATGGCAACATAAAAGACCAATGAAATTCCACATAAGGCTGTCAAAATCTAAAACATCCCTTAGGATTGTGCTATAGTTTGGAGGAATTAACATTGTGGAGGAGCACTGGGATATCATAAGGAGCACCATGTGATTTTGAGGAGTGGAGTAATAGAAATGGGATGAAATCCAACATTACTAAATGCATAAGCATGCACTTGGGGAACAGTAACAGTCATAAGCTAAAGCAACAGAAATAGGATGGAACTTGATATTACTAATTGAAACATCACACAATTCAAAGTAAGATTTGCAGCTGACAAGTGAAAAAAAGGCAACCTGGAAGACATATAAATTTATATCAGACGTCTTAGGATGCCTCCAGGATGCACCACACAAAAGAGAAGGATACTGTATCCTACACTGCCAGGCAAGACAGGAAATATTGTTTGTGTTATCCATCACTACAATCTCATCTGAAACAAGAATGTGTAGTGCCAGTGACCTACATTTTGAGAAGTGAAGTGAAAACATAAACAATTGCAGAGAAAAGCCACAAGGGTAAAGAGAATGCATTCTGAGAATGGAAAGTAGAAGTGGCCTGGATTGTCTTTGCAAAGTCCAGGATGACAGGATATAACCTCCTTCTGGAAACACACCAGAACATTGGAGAGACACAGTGGCACTAGGCAGGAAAACTCCCATTCGACCTTCAGTGAAATAAAAACTTCCCATAAAGTAATAAGCAGCAAGGTTTTGGAAGAGTTGGGATGGGGAAAAGACCTCACTAATGCCAGCTGGGATTTGATACCTGGCCACTGGGCACTCAAAGACCCAGAAGATCCTTCTAATCCCAAGCTTCTGTCCTGCTGAACTGGTGGCTGAAGGGCACACACTGCCAACATCACAACCTAGTGCTGACATGAGTTCATGCATCTGTAGCTCTGTATCAGCAACATACACCCCTGAAGAGTCAGATCTCTTTAATCATCCCATAACATGTGGCAAGATTCTTATCCAGGCTAAACAAAATCTTATTTGATCTACACCTTCTTGAGGAGACATCCCGTAGATCAAGGTCGAATTCAATTGCATTTAGAATTACTAACAGAATTTTGCAGAAGAAAACAAAACAGAAAAAAACAAAACAGAAAAAACCATCAATTTTCAGAGCACTCTATAGACACTGTGCTCTCACACTTTTGAGATAGAAGCAAAATTAGAACTTGACTCCTATTAAATTCTATCAGCAACAAGAAGGGCAGCTTTCCTCTGCTTCCAAAACCGCATTTCAGCAAAAAACCAACAAGAACTTCACATCTGCACACTGCTGTCTGCACACCACTGCACACATTTGGTACAAACCACCTCTTAGGACTCATAATCCCTGGATCAATGTGATTTATGGCCGTGGTGTACAACCACAAAAGGGCAGGACAGCGCCTGGTTTGATTCTGTGATTCATGCCAGCAGGCGCTGTCACATCGCAAACAACCTCTTCAACTCCTGCAAACGCCAAGGTCGAGTAACCCCACTCATTATGAGGTCTGGATGAGCTCCACTGTCTCCTCTTGGAATTTTTCAAAGGTAAATATTCCCATAGGTAATACTGAGTTCCAGCAGGTAAATGTTTTTCTCTGTAGATCAAAGCGCTATGCCAAGACTTGATTCCCAGAAAAACAGCCTCAAGACAGAATTTATCAGAAATACTGAACATTCTCAAGTAACACCATTACTGAGAACTTCCATGTGTCTGAAGTGAAATTACACATTTTCATACATAAGTGCTTGCAATTCAGTACTTAAGTATAAAAGTATTAACTGGTGTTTTCTAGAGGTACACAATCCTTTCCATCCACCTTCTCAAAATGAGACCATTTTTATATCAACATAAGTTTTATCAACATAAGTTGAAAACTTTTGGCCCCAGTTTGTGGAATCCTGCATTACTGGCAATTCCTACAGGCCTTCTGTGGCAATGAAATTGAGAAGGATGTCACAGGGAAAACAGGGATGCCCTGAATGAGAACAACAGCTGACTTCTTCTTATCAAAAGCTTCTCAAGGTGAGCTTTAATCAGCCACCCC
Source organism: Urocynchramus pylzowi (assembly GCA_013397555.1). Classification (NCBI taxonomy): domain Eukaryota; kingdom Metazoa; phylum Chordata; class Aves; order Passeriformes; family Fringillidae; genus Urocynchramus; species Urocynchramus pylzowi. The sequence continues at coordinate 472,503 of VZRH01001029.1, read as the reverse complement.
ACTAAAACTTTCCCTGTTTTTCTAGCAGCAAGGAAACCTGAGCCACGTTTTCAGCTGTCCTAAGGACAGTTTGGTGCACAGTCTTCCATAAGGGATACAAACCTGCTGGTGGCCAAGCCTTGATATAGCCAGTGCAATGGACAACAGCATATTGTGCTTCACCTTCTTTCACTGGGCCCAAGCCATTCCTGCATGAACAAGAAACACAAAAACATCACACTGACATGCAGAATAGCTTTATGCTTTCAAACTATGACTACTAATGATTTACCAGGATTTGTAAGTTATGCTGAGAATCAACCTAGAGTTCTGTACACTGCCAGCTCTGTTATGCTGCTATTCAAGCTGTACCTGTTTTCTGTAACATTTCTCTGAGAAAGATATTGAAGATTGATTCAGAGCTGGAGCTGGTGTAAGACAAAGAATCTGAATGACACATGCAAGAGATTATGTCTGCAAAAGGACCAGTGTGTGCAGGACTAGGTAACACTCCTGGAGTGGGCATTAACCCCGTGCCAAATGAGAGGGCTCAGGGCAACTACAGCTGCTTTGTGGTAAATTAAGTCATAGTACCTGTATCTTTTTCTCATGGTGGTTATTCTGTTCAGAGGTAAATGATCCAGAGGAGCATTTCCACACCTAAAAGTAAATTAGTATTTTAAAGGGCTCAAGAATGAATATAAATACACATGATAAAAAGGCATTTTGAGATCCTTTCTACATATCTAAGAAGACAGTAATAGATACTTATTCCTGGCAAAAAGTTGCATGTTCATGTTTACATAGAATGTGCAGCTTCCACAGGCTGAGCTTTTTAGATGTGCTATAAAAATCTTCTTTATTTTAGAAAAATGAAAGAGACTAGAAAAAGATTCCCTTCCACACTCCTCCAGCATAAAGACTGTTTGAAATTGATATCCCAAGGGTGGTTAAAGAATAGACACACTTCAAAATGCCATAAAACAGGGTGAAAACTACAGAAAAATATGTCAGGCACCCAAATATCCACACAAACCAAACTCAGTGTTCCTGTAGCTTCCCAGAACAGAAAAATTCCACTGCCATACACCAGCTACAATGTCTGTAGATATTAAGATAATTTTTGCAAGATCAAACTATTTACACTATCAAGTAACTTTGTTTACCACTTGTTCATGTGTATTCTGTGATATTTTTAAGTATGCCTAACTGTAAAAGTTCAACAATCCATCTGAAGCTGAGTAAATAGTTTGAAGGGTAAAAGCAGTTCATTTTTAATGGAAAAATAATAACAACAATCAAAGAAGAAACCACAAGGAAAATTCACATTATCTGAGACCCATTCTTCCCAGAAGGTTTTCTTTTTATTCCTTTAATTTTTTTTTGTTATCAGTCACTGCCAAGGAGAAGTGAACAACTAAAGTAAGATTTAGAAATACAAAAACAGTGGGGTTATGGGCATGTGTAAAATCACTCTCATGCACTGGAGTTTACAGAACCAGGGTGCTAGGAAATGACTGCAATCTGAACTGTTTTGAAAGCTGGGAAACAACTGCAAACAGGACACCAGGCCTGGTTTTCTTTGAACAAACAAGTTCTCCTAATATGATGTGCATCTTGGAGGAAGAAAAGCAGTGTTCTCAGTGCTGCTCTGCTGGGCTGTGTTTCTTCCCTCCCAGTTAAGAGGGAAAAAGGTTCTATAGCTCTGAAGTCTGATCTTGCAGGTATAAAGTCTATAAACACCTTACAAAGGCATCCAAGAGCCATACATTCAGCACCCTCACAGGACTGGAAAAAATCTACCACATTACCAAAGTACAGGTATCTGTATTTTAATGTGTCAAATACTGTGCTTTGTGTGTTTCATTCTATAATGAATTTTGCAGTGCTGTTATCACCATTTATACTGGACATAGCCTACAGATACAATTAGGTACTTTCCCCTCCTAATCACAGGCAAAAATTTATTGTAATAGCAACAGGCATTTTAGCCTGTTAGCACTAAAACAAGAGCAGTGCTCACAAGCCCCCCAAAAAAGCACTGGGCAGACAAATCTCTTTAAAGAAGCCCAAACAATGCAGGAGAGGTTGGAAAATTGAAAATCAAAAACCCTCTAACAATTACTCATTTATCTAGCATCAGCCAGCTGACATCTGGTTAATTCATACCAGGCTTAGGCTAATTCCTACATCGCTGGCAGGTTTGCAACTGAATTCTTGTTTATCTTTAAGATTCTTTTAATATTCTTGGTTTGCTGAAAAAATACACAGAGCTGGGTGTTCGTAACACTTGCGAAAGCTTTGTTCCCAAAGCATTGATTTGAGTAACTTTACTAGAAAAGACAATGGCTAAAATTCCAGGCTGAAACTGTCATGAAGTTCTCTGGAAAAAAGAACCTACACCCCACACTCATAAGAATAACTACAACAGAATTGAGGTGCTGTTTTGTCATTAACTGTTAAGGAAGACTAGTTTCAGTTTCACTACAGTTCCTAAAGCAAGTATTCTAAAAATACTTCATGACAGTGTGTCATTACAGCTTTAGTTTGTAATCAAGGCCAGATTAGTGCAACAAAATGTCTGAAGTCTAAGCTGAGACAGGACTGGAACCCTGATGGGAACACAGGGTAAATGCATACCTCATCCTGCAAATGAAGGAGCGCCTGGATCCCATGCACATTCTCATGGAGGACTGCTGACCTTCTTTCTTTACTGTTCCCGTCTTCAAGTCCAGGATTCGTCCTAGAAATGCCAGGGAGAGCAACTGGTGTTCAGTACATAAATTTAATTCCATTTACTAGAAACTAAAATAACAAGAAATTCATGAGCCAAATGCCATTAGGCCAGTTAGAGGAACCAACAAAAAAAACTTGATCCTGGTCTCACAGGGGAGAAGGATCAATTATGTGCTGGTTTAACTAAAGATTTCAGCAAAGCTGACTCTGAGCCACAGGAGTGATGGCTCTTTTCTCAGCTGGCCCAAGACCAACTTCCAGGGCAGAGTCAAATGCCTGGAGGCAAACAAGGCAATGACAGCAGGCACTTGACTTGATCTGCTTGCTCCACTCTTTACCAGAACTGTGGACAAAGAAAATGTGGACAAATTAGCAGTCCTACCAGTCCTGACAGCTGCTCCTCTTTCCCTGTGCTTGTACCTATCCAGAACATGCTCACCACAGCATCACCTCAGTCAGAGTTGTCAGGATGGTGAGACCTTTTTTTTGGCACAAAAGACCAAGCTCTTCTCCTTGAAGATGAGATACACGATTTGTCACAACAGCCCTTGTGCTGGGACCCTTTCAAAGCTGTTAAAAAACTGACATGTCAAGAGCATTTCTAAAGTTTATTTTCAGACAAATCAGTGAGATGATCTGATTCACCACACAGCAACACAAGCCTGGGCAAGGTCCAGGGCCAGAACCTGCTCCCTACAACCCTCAGAATCACACATCACAGGCACAGCTTGGCAAAGGGATGTTGCAAAGGCACAGCTTGGCAAAGTTGACAGCCACCAAGTCAACTCAAGAGAGGACAGGAGGGAAGGAATGCATGCAAAGGTATGAAGGGGGTAACAGATTAATTTTTTCATTTAAAACAGAAGATTGATTACTACAGACAGGTTCAGATCAGGGATTTGAATATCACGCAGAATCCTTCTGCTGATCACCAAAGAACTAACAGAATTGATTCTCACATCTAGAGCTCAAGTGCTAAGAGATGACTACAAAACCTAGCACATACTAGAAATGAATCACTGGACCAGATCCACAATGCTCAAGGGCTGGATGCAGCCACAAAAGTGACAGTGGGCCAGAGAAATGCAGTGGAACAGCTGCCAGGCTACTAGATGACAGCCACTAGTGCTGACAACACATGGCCATGAAGAAATCCACATGTTTAAGGTGAGTATCTTTCAGTAACTGAAATTATACAAGCCTAAGTCTTCACTGTGGTGTGGGTAGCCAGATTTACACAATATAAGGCTATATATTCTGTCTGTACTGAATGGAAGAAAACATGCAGAATACAGTCAAAGTCTCCCTCACCAGACTGACCTAAAAGTCTCTGTCCAAAAATGAAGTTCTGAAATAAACCTATTGCCAAACACTAAGCTCAGAATTACTCTACCTCTAAATATTTACTTCCATCCATGAATGAGAACAAAATGGTTACATAATAGTTTTGAGATAAGGAACTAGGCAGCAATATTTTAGTTTTAAGATATACTCCAGATGACTCCTTCTGGAGGAAAGCCACCCCTGCCAACAGAAGGTCAGACCTCACTTGGTGTTATCTCCAGGGTATATCTCAGATGGTTAAGAAGTCAGCAAGCTTGCGGAACAACTCCTAAAGGTTCTTCAATTTAAAGCACTGAGCTACATATTAACCCTGGGTGTGAGTGGGAAGAAATCAGACCACATTTCCCAGCTCAGCTGTGCTGACCCCACAATGTAGGATGGACCTGAAGTCCTAACACACTTCCCTTCCCTGCACTGGACAGTCTGTCACATTTTCTAGAGCCAAAGTCACAGTCTATTTCCCAATCCCACCAACTAATCAGACAATTTAGAGAAATAAAATACCACCAGGCAGGAGGCAAACTCATTCACAAAAGAAGGCATTATACAATAAAGCACATAAAGACAGGACAGATGTTCAGGATCCAATGGCTGTCCATGTCAACAGGCCAGTCAAATCAAACCACTAAAAGCAATATTCTCTTAGGGCAAAATAACTTTCATACACACAAACAAAAGAAAAGTTGTTTTCTGTGAACTTTCTTTTTGCATTCCAATACAAATTCTTGAAGAGACACCAATGTTAATCAAAAAGCACTGACAGTGAATGTAACTCAAACAGCTAATAGAAATTTCTCTAGTTTTGTCATCTAAGAGCATCTATAACAAAACAGAAAAAAAAAAAAAGATATTTCACAATTATGTGGCCACTAAGTCTAAAATTGCTGACACATGTTCCTTTGGCATGTCTGGAACCCCCAACAACAAAAGCCAGAGTTTTTAAATTTAGCTTTTTGTTTGGCAATGTCTTTGAAATATGTACCAGATAACAAATAGAGTTCTAAATTTTGCCCTGACTTACAAAATCACTGCAGGGGGTATGTGAGTCAGAGAAATGTTTGCTGTACTGATACTATGACAAAGCTCTCTCTGCAGCCTTTTTCAATAGTCCAGCATGCATATGTCAACCTTGTAGAGCTCTAACAACATACTACAGATTCTGAAACAGAACAAGCAGTTTGTGTCTCATCTGTTATTAGAAACTTATTATCAAATGATATTAAAAAGAAGAATTATAGATTAATCATAGCTAAATATCAATATATAGAATTATAATTAATTATAGATTAATCAAGCAAACTGGCATGAATTGCACCTTAGTCACAATGGCAGCTCAGCTGGCATGTCCTGATGATAGCCCAGTCACAGAATCATTAAATATTCCTATCTCTGTTCCAGCATCCTCAGTGATAAATGCTCATATAGGTTTCTCCATGGGACAAACATAAAGCACATCTGAAGTTGAACTTGGAAATTATATTCTTATTAATAAGAAATATTCCAGGATGCTCTGACAACTTCTGTTAACTGAACAGTGCATGTGTGTATTCTTTTTAATTTCTCATTCTAGTTTCTTCAGAAGAGCCATTTAACAGCCCAGTGCCACCACCAGCTGGATCCTTTACGAGCTTCCCCATAAACTGTTAATTGCATGTAGCTCATTTTTGTGTTAAACTTTTCCCCTCTCCAGCTCCAGACACAACCCTGGGATGCAGCAAGTGCAGGAGCACTGCTGTGACTGACACTGCTGTCTTATTGCCCTTGACAGCAGCTGCACAACTCAGAGGAAACCAGAGTTTGCTCTGCTGAGAAGGAGAAAGCAAACAAATGAGCACAATGCTGATTAAAATGGGCACATAAATCTCTTTGGCTGGTCTGGGTATAGTTGATAATTAGCTGAAATCTCCCCACTACAGTCCCCATCCAGAAGGCAGTATTGCTTCAACTTGTAATAAACCAGTTGTTCTCCAAGCAGGAAACCACTGTGTGATCCAGGAACCTGATGTCAGCTGCTGTGACAGGAAAGGGCTGGCACACAGGCACACGGAGGTGAGGACAATGGGCAAGTTCATTATTTGGGTAGAATTAGAGAAGCCACATAAAGCTCTTACCACTAAAGAGATAACTGAGAACATGTGCCAGAAACATTTCCTGCAGGGTGTTTTCAAAAACATTCTCATGATGATCAAGGGGCAAATGTCTGTGTTGGCAGTGATGTGTCCCTTGCGTGTGCAAACAGCGACTGGATCATGCACAAACCTTCCCCTTTTGGATCTCCAATCCCTACTGAGAATGTTCAAACTTGTGTTCTGTGCTTGCAATGTTTTGAGATGAACCTAAGCCAAGAATTGGCCTGAGCCTACTGAAGTTCATGGGGCTTCAAATCTGGGAATTTGGCTCAAATCCACTTTCACACAATAGCACCAGCCTGTTAGAAAATTTTCCTCCATGCTTATGCACTGCATGCTAAGGTTTATAGCCTGGTAATCAAACACAGTCTGTTCTTTTAACATTTTTCAGCTTTGGTTGGGATTTTTTTGTTTTTTTTTTTTGTTGTTTTTTTTTTTGGTTTTTTTTTTTTTGGTTTTTTTTGTTTGTTTTTTTTTTTAATTCAAAACTACATAAACTTCAACACCTAATTCTACCACAAATGCTTTTTTCTTTGCTGGATTCCCAGTTCCTAAGAATGCTGCAGTCTGTAACTAGAAAGAAGGGTTGTTACATAAGCACATTCTTCTGCAAAGATTTCAGTGCAAGTTGAAATGGTTTGGTCTAAAACAACCATACAGTGCCCATATCCAGTCTGCAGCATGGAAAAACCCAGCTCAAAGATCTCAGAAGAAATTTGGTTTGGCCTCACGTGCACAGAAATACTGCTGGCAAAGCACATGATACAATTTTCCATTTCCCTCTAACTCATCAGTAGATGGACTCCTGTCTTGAACAGAATCATGGACCTGATAGGGAAACAGTCTGAATTAATATATCTCACCTTGACCTCAATACCCTCAGCAACCCAGCAAGTTTCACCTTTTAGATGACAATGTCTTGTCTTACAAAGAAGAAGTTAGATATTTCATAATTATTCTCAGCCACCGATTGTCCACATATTTCTTTCCAGGAAAAATAAAATAAAGGATAAACTAAGTTTGGTTTGGACAAGATAACAAAAGATGACTTTGTGTTCATCAAAAATACTCCACAGGCTGCTCAAGGAAGACAAACAGAACACAGGAATACTGCACCCAAAAATCCTTATAAAAACTAAAACCATCTTTATCTTACTATAAAACCGGAAAAAGCAACACCAGGATGGAGGAAAACAAGAGGAAATAATTAAAAATAAAAACAAAGTGATGGTCAAGGTACTGTTGCTGCTGAACACAGCTCCAAATGTAGACTCACCCTCAAACTGAAGGGTCAGAGAACAAAGGATTTCCGTGGTGATGTTCTGTAATAGTACATTAAGTCCTCAGAAATTAGCAGAAAAGATCAGCTTAAAAATCTATGACTGCTCTACAGTTTGTAGAGAATCAAGACCCAGGTCACTGTGTGAGCTAAACAGTCAAGTTCTAGAAAACAAGGTGAAACTCTGCTTGAAACTGCCATTTATCAGTTTACACATATGCACAGACTACAGCTGAGCACTCAGCTTTACACAACTGAGGTGCTCAGCTGACAGAGCTCTTCTTCAAAATAACAGATGCACTACAAATGCATAAACAAAACATCTCCAATAAGACTAAATAGCCTAAATTTGATCAATTTATATTAAATTACTCTTGATAAGCTTATTCCAGAGCAATTATTCTGCATTAATTCAACAATTAAAATAAAAAAAATTTTACAATGCATGCCTCACAACTGTAAGGGATATAATTTTATCTCGTGTTTAGTGCAGCTCAGCAAGTGCTTTAAGCTCTATTAAGTGTAATAAATATACATCCACCCTGTGGATTTCAATATAAAAAAATTACATAACACATCAAGAATCACAAGTGCCTTGCAAACACAACATTTGAAGACTCTCCTTCCAGGAACTCACATTCACATAAACTAGAAGAAGTTTGCAATATACAAATAGAACAATACACAAATGAAAAAATACCCAAAACATGGACAGCCTTTTTTTAGCATTCTGGGATTTATTATTTACATAAAGGAAGGCTCATAAAAGCAAAGACTAACCTGCCATGCACATATCCATATCAGAGTACACACCAAACAATACAATCCTAATAAAACTGTACTGACAAAAACTGAATTCCTCTGCCCCCTCATCGAGAGGAAAGCAATTAATACTCAAAACACAGGTGAACTTAAGACTATCCTAACTTAAAATGACAAACTAAGGGCAGAAGCACCAGACTGGCATCAGTTACCCAGGGCACCCAGAACCAGTGCTGATTTTTACAGCCTGCCTCTCTCGCTCACATCAAGGTCACAGTGCAGCTCCCAAGGCAATACCCACTAAGCTGCTGTCTACTGTAACATTCCTTCTTCAAAGAGTGAATGATTCCTTCTTCTCTGTCAAAGAGTGAATGATCTGTTCTCCAGACTGTCTCCCCTGTGGTGCAGGAGCCCCTGGTTCTGCCTGGAAGGTGTCTGGTAGCACAAGTCATCCCTTACTGGTACCACAGCCTTTATGGACCGGAGGCACCACCTCCATCCCTGGCTTACAGGAAACTGAGGACATGGCAGGGGTGAGGTGGGGGGACAATGACAAAAATGGACACGTTCCTAGCATGTGGAGATGGTTGATGAAATCCAAATCTTCCAGGATATTAAAATTATGATCCTTTCAGAAGTTTCAAGGACCAAGGAACATTGCAGGTGGAAATAAGGTCTCTCCACGTATACTTCCTACTCTTGCTTCCCAGCTGGCCTGACTCTGCAGAGGATGGGACCTGCCCACATGGGACTGCACCCTCCCAGCCTGCTGTACAGCAGCACAACACATGTACCTCCCCTCTGCCATACAGGATTTTGTGCCTGGTGAAGGCTCCACAAGAACGAAGCCAAGGGGACGTTGCTATACAAATATCCCTTGAGAATACAGTAGAACTGTAAAAATCAGTCAGCTCACACAGCCTGGAACTACACCAGGGACCACACAGGACTTCCCAGCTGTGATCATACTGCACATACCAATCAAGAAACTTGTGGGATGGCAGGGATAAAATGCAGTTGGCTCTTGCTCTTTGGCTCTTGCTCCAAAGCTGGCACTGCCTTCCACCTAAATGTGAGACTGCTTCAGATCTCCCAGGCTGGGCTTCCCTGGCCTCACGAGCTTGTTTTATCCTGCAGCAGGAAGCAGCCCCATAGCCCCACCCCACTGCAGTGCAATACACTAATAAATAAATGTATTGACATACAAAATAAATAACTGGCTTGGAGCATGGATTTGCTGTTAGCAGACATCACAGCAACTTCCAGAGGACTTCTACACATTTACTGTTATTTTAAAGGTGAGGACACTGAACCCAAAGGAATGTTTTCTCCTGCCTGCTGTCAGTCAGCAGCAGAGGTGCAGCTAGGAACAGCGTCCAAGCCCACATGACTGACAAGAGTTCTCAAAATGCTGTAGCTGTCGATAAAAATACTCAATAATATAATGCACAGTGATTCTCAGTAAGTCCATATAAATCTCATGACACCTATATGCTTCACAGGGCACAATGAGCTTAAATTTATGCTTCCAAGAGAAGACGACAGGCTGAATGTCCTATTTATATGCAGCAGTAGCCTCTGGACATATCAGTATAAAACCTGAAACAAATTAGCCCAAAGGCCACGAAGATGCTGAGAGGGCAGGAGCACCTTTGCTATAAAGAGAAGCTGGGAGAGCTGGATTGTTCAGCCTGCAGAAGAGAAGGCTCTGGGGTGAGTTTAGAGCCCTTTCCAGTGCCTAAAGGGAGCCTCCAAGACAGATGGAGAGAGATTTTTTGCAAGGGCATGGAGTAAAAGGACAATGACAAACGGCCTTAAACTGAAGAAGGGCAGGTTTAGATTAGACATGAGGAAGAAATTCTTCACTCTGAGGGTGGCAAGGCCCTGGGACAGGTGCCCAGAGAAGCTGTGGATGCCCCTTCTCTGGAAGTGTTGCATGGAGCTCTGAGAAACTTGGTCTAGTGGAAGGTGTCCCTGCCCACGACAGGGGGGGAGCATGGAACAAGATGATCTTTAAGGTCCTTTCCAAGCAAAACTATTCCATGATTATAAATATAAACCATCAAAGCTCACCCTCCTCACTAGCCTAGCTTCTCAGGGGGATTACTTGAACCTCTCTAAATATGTTAAGGTTTACATCATCTAATTGCAAAAGGCGTTGTATAAGCATTAGAGTCAAGTTATGACATTCCTACAATAGAATGAAGAGTTGATCCAATCAACAGCAAAGTTAAAAAAATAAAAAAATAAGTAATGCAATTGAAATGCACCTATTTTTAAATATCTGTCTGTTCCCTACGTACCAACTGGAGACACTGACCCACAAGGGGGAAATTCAAAAGCTTTCTCACCCCCTCTTGTTTTTCAATAAGAAACCCCTCATGTTACACAGTTGTTTGCTTAATACAACTTGTTATTACAAAAGCTCACAAGACCAAAAGGTCCCTGCTGTGCCTGCCTTCATGTTTGATGAACCAGTCTGCATCATGTCATTCTCCACAGTGCTGGGCAAATATGCATCATTTTAATTAAATTAAAAAGGAAACTATGTGGGCTTTGGAGCCTTGCTATTCAGTTAATTTTCAGGGACTATCTGAAGGGATAGTGTTACAGATCACATGCAAGTCTCTTTGCTGATGGACCTGGAAAAACTGGACTTGAAACTGGAGCAAATAATTCAAAGCATATGTTGAAAGTTAAGTTATAACACAAAAAAAAAAAAACCTCAAAAAAACCAACCCATAAAACACTTCAACCAAATGTATTTTGAACTCAAGAATGGTTACTGAAAGTATGGGGCACATTCAGAATATTAAGTAAAATAGCTTATTGAAGCCCATACAGATCTCTAGACATAAATACACAGCATCTATCTGTGACCTCTGCAGGTGTTTTCATTCCCAAAACAAGTACCTATGACAAAGTTCATGGCTCCATGATTGTGTCAGCTGGGGCAGCCCTTCTGTCACAAACATCAGATGTACCTGAAGGAAAGACTCAGCTGGAGAAAACTATCACAGTAACACCTGCCAGTGATCCAAGGTACAAACAGCGCCTCAAAAGACAGTTGGACTTTCTAGAAAAAGGGATGGAAACCCCAGAAACTCCAAAGCACCATCAGCAGATACTCCCAGGACAGAACAGCTATCCAAAATAACACTGAAATACGTAATTTATTCTTCTACCATTCACAGCTGCATAATAAATCAATACACAAATGTTGTAAGTAGCTTCTACACTAACCTATTTGCTTCACTTGGATGCTCAACAAGAAGCTTTGCTGAAAAGCCCTTTTGCCAAAAAAGCTTCAGCTCCTGGCATTCTATATTATTTGTACTTCATTATCAAACTCAACTAACTGGGATTTATGTTTTGTTAGTAAGTACTAATACTGTCTGGTTCTGAAATCTGGCTGTGGTGACACACCATGGAATAGTTCACTAGAGGAAATAATGACCACAAGATGACCTTGTAAGATACTTTACTGTGGACAGAATTAAATTTAAACACATGAGAAGGGAAAGAGAGGGAGGAGAAAAAGGCTCAAGGATTCTGTCTAGTTGCTTTTATAGGCTACTACTTTAGTTCTATTAAAGTAAGATGTGTGTGGCTAAACATCCATTATAGATTTTAATTCTCTTTCTGAAGACCCCAGACACTTAAAAATCATATGCAAAAGTCTCCACACTACGAAAATAGAAAGAAGAATGTTTGAAGACATAAGTTCATATCCCAGGGACTGCAATAAAACAGATCAAACTAAAGAACACTGCCTGTGGGCCATGCCCCCACCCTGGTTGCGAGCTGCCACAAAGGAGGCTTTTCCCTCCACGCAGCTCCGTGCAGGGCATCAGAGAGAAGCCAGTGGCAGCTGTGGTCTCAGCAAGCTCGTGGGAGGCCAGGGAAGGATCAAAGACCAAGAAGTGTTGTCTTTGCTGCCACAGAGCTGAACCTCAGCTAAGGATGGAGAGATGACAGCAGCACAGGATAAACCAATTTTATGGGTGGAATATTCCTACACACAAGGCACCTCCTCCCCACGCCTCCCTAGGCTGCTACTGTGGGATTCACATTCTCTGAACCTGAGAGAAGCAGGGAGAGAAGCAGAGAACAGAATGATCAAAACAATTATTATCTCATTTGCTGTTCCTATGTTGTACCAAAGTAGAATACAAGATGGAGATTGTTTACCCAAAGCGATGGTGTTTTGTTTCCTTGGCCTATCATGGCCAAGTGCAGGCCAGACTGTCAGTCAGCAAACAGTCAAGAGTTTTTATTCAGTTAATCTAGTTCTAATTCAGTTAAAATGTAGTAATAAAGTGTAACACAGTATAGAATAATATAATATAATAAAGTAATTCATTAGCCTTCTGATATCCTCAAGATGCTCATAATTTCTTCCCAAGTAAGGGGTCGCTTTTTAACAATAGCTACTACAGCTCATCACCAAAAATAAAATATTTCAGTGCCTTGTATTGACTTCATTGAGACAACACAACAGTCAAAGCTCCTGTTCCACAAGGCAGATGTTAAAGCTGCATTCTCTCAGCATCTGGTGCCATTAAAGCACTGAAGAACCTGAGAGGGTTGCAAGTTTGCCAGTGCCAAAACCCTCCAGGCACACTTGGACTGTTTTACTGCCAATGTGTTAACCAAGGAAGTTGTTCAGGTATTTGTAAAACTCCAGTATTTATGAAAGGGGGGAAAACACCACTAACTCCATATATCTCATTGTGTTTAACAAAACAGAGGAGGTGGAACAAATATTGAACATTAAAGAAGTACCCACCACCCTTGAAACCCAGCAAGTGAAAGTGATCCGGTCCAACATCTGTGATAACAGACCCAGGAATGCAGCAGTTTCCAAGTGGGAAATTCAAGGTGAAGACTGAATAGAAACAGTAACCACAAAACCCACTTGCACGTGCATGTCCAAACACCTGAAAATTCACCCTAAAAGCATTCCCTAATGCTAATCAGGTGTAGTAAGTTTGTCTCAGGAGTACTAGGCTAAAGCTGTTTCCTTGTTTTGGTAAAAGCATGTACTGACCTCTTTAAACCACCGTTATAATTACCAAAGTAATTTTCAAAAAATGCAATTTATTATCACTGGCTTTTCTTCCAGTACTATCCACCCAAACGGAATGTGTCAGCAGTGGGGAGACCACTGGGTCACCGTGTTTGTCTAAGAGCTGCTTTTGAACTGCTTTATACATAGTTGGCTTCTCCCAGCATTTGGGATTTTATTTTTCCCCCCAGAAACAGTCCTAGAGACCAAAGGAAAACAAAATTCTCTTGGAATGTTTGAGAGATTAAATGTACCATACATTTAAAATACGACCATTTGAAAGTACCAATTTCTTTAGAGCAGACTGTTTTTTCTTATTTCTGTGTTACTGTCTAGTGTGTCAAAGGGCAGGAATGGCACTCTAGGATGCCCTACAGTCACAGGTTCCTTGTTTCCTGCACTTATTCATTTACTTGCAAACAGAATGGGGATGGAAGAAGCAGGACATTCATTTCCTCCATCCTGCATGTAAAAATCCTGCGGGCTAAACAGACTAAAGCTGAAAATCCACAAATTCCAATGTTTGGCACTGCCCAAGTTCTAAGGCCATCTCTGGCTGGCACTGTGACCTTCCTGCTATGGGAACAAGCAGTCCACAAAAATATGGGCAGGTCTTTTTCTCTGGAACAACAGCACAGCAGTGGGCTGGTGTGGATGGAAAGTCTCACATCTGAAACATCCTCTTCACTCTCAGCAATGCCAGTGGGACCACATAACTCTACTGAAAAACAGGTATCACATGATGATTTGGTAGTTGTCAACAACAAGGCAAATCTCTTTCCAGATTTCACACTTAAAAGACAAAAAGATGCCTTGCCAAAATGGGCTTTTTGTACAGTAAAAACAGACTGAAATCCAAAAGATGCTGCACACATCAATCACTCATATACATTCTATACATGGCAGTATGTTTCAAGAATTGTTCCCTCTTTTTCAGGACAACCACAGTGTTGAAGCATCTATTTTCAGAAATCTGTTACCTTCCACTGCAGGTACAATAATCCTGACACAGCTGTCTCCAGCCTCCAACCCTCCAAGGAATAAAGTGGGGGCTGTGTGGGTATGTGTGGGTGGGTGGAAAATCCCATAAAAAACTGAGTCAAATCTTGGACAGTTCTGCAGAGACATAAAAGAATTTGGGACATATCATGTCTATGGAAACTTTCTCTCGTCCCCATCCCACCAGCTTTGCTGTGTGTCATTTACTGGGTGCCTGCTTCTCTTCACTCTACAGGTTATGATGCTTCATGGACATTCAGTGAAAACCTCTGTTGTATCCTGGGATAAAAAGCACAAGTAGCTATTAACTCTCTATAAACAAAATATTGTACAACTCATTCCCCACCTGCCCAGAGGCAACAGTCTTACTAGGTCAGTCACCCTGTACTAAGATGTTAAAATCAAAAATGCTGGGATCTGGTTTTAATTCTCTGTTCTCTGACTTCCTAATCTGCTGGGCTGGGCATGTTTCAGAGACAGATGGCTCTTTAGGGTTCATGTACTTAAAAGAGCTCACAGACAGAAGTAAAAAAAAAAAAAAAAAAAAAGAAATAAAGA